>JAODUJ010293702.1:0-10062 GCA_027564615.1 Psolus chitonoides
CTGTCGGACTAAGCCAGAAACTGCGAAACCATCAACAACTGCAGAACAGCTTTTTGACGAGCCAGGCCAGGGATTGAGCCCGGGACTCTGCAGTGAAAGTGCTCACTCCTAAAACTACACCACGGGGTAGGCTATATTATATATGATAGTGTAATGCTGGAGGAATGTATGTATGATGTATGTTTCGTGGAAGCAATATGGCCAACGATCATTCCAAGAGATGGCGTATAGTCGAAGCATGTGCATATATGGCAGTCATTTTGGGATTAATAGGCTATAGAAAAGGGAGAACAACGGATATGAGCAACATAAGTTGATAGGATGCAGCTATATATCTTATGGGGGTATGTTTGTGATATGATGTATTTGTGCCAGTTCAGAAAAAAGAAATTACAATAATTCGAAGAGATTACACCAATCCAGTACTTCAGTAGCCTATCTAATACATTAATAGCAAATCTAAAAACGATGATTGCAAAATAAGCACCGATATACGAATAAATAATAGTAAGCTAAGCTATAATAACAGTAGCCTACAATCGCATAGGCAAAAATGTTGGACTAAAAGTTTTTACCCTAACTAACAATATAAATTTCTGTAGTAGTACAAATTATTTTTTTCTTTTGATATAGAATGGGGCAATGCAACTGAAATACATTATGTTGTGTTACTTGTCCATTTTATTGCGTTGGAGAAAGTCTATAAATCTACACAGTAACTAGTTAATGGAAGGAATCGAGCTTGTCCTTCGGTATGCATAGTCATTCGGTTATTTTAAGTTTAGCATCTGCACACCAAATCTTCTCCGAGACGGCTCCACATTTCGCGGAAGAACATCGGTAAGTAATGCCGCTAGCATGGCTGATCACTGTGTGATATTACAAATATAAAAAACACTGCACACTCTGACAAACTCTACCCTGTAATGGATTTCCCAAACGAATTGACTAAACACTGTCAACTCTCACTTCTAGTGCATAACTTATTAATATTACACCTCCATGCTTTCAGTAAATTGATACACAACTCGTCATAAGTTAATAATACATATAGTTTCCCCCAGCCAAAACCAATTAGGGCGTCAATAATCGAGAGGCCGGCTTGTGGTCGTCGGGCAACGGACGATCAGGTAAAATAATCTTCTCATGGTCGAGATAAACAAAGGCGGGCAAAACTGTTCGATTGATCCATACTTGATTGCATTATAGGGTTCCCAGAGTCGTTTCATTTGAGAAAGAGAGTAAATTTCAATTATTTTAAGTAGTTTGTCATCTTAACATGAGCGTGTCAATATGGATGTCTCATCGTACTAAGATGATGTGACTGTTGCATGTTATTTCACTCGTTATTCTGCTATATAACATATTCACACAGCAGAGGGTAAAATAAATGTTTAATATATTTTATATGTTTTTATTTATATTATTTTATATAGGGAAAAGTAATGAGTTTTATTTTGATTTTCTCAAGGTTGGCCTAAAGCCCCGATTGGAGTTGAAAAATTAAGATCACTTACCGTATATAAATATACTATTTTATTATTGATTTTGTATATTATTTTATATTATTATATATTATTTATTATGTAGTTAGGTCAAGTAAAAGTAAAAACATGTTTCTGTTCTCCGCTCGCATCTTTTTGGTCCGCATCCTTTTTTACATTGTGAACGGCAGAAATAACGTAGGCTATTTATTACTTTCCATGGTCATTTTCAAAGTTATAAGATTTAGGTAAATTTGCAACTAAAGTGCCATCTGGTTCACGGCATACATTCCGTTGGAACAGGGCCATTTGAGCAGTGAACAGTAACACATTTTTCCAAAATTCAGTTCTGTTGTTACATTGACATGTAGTTGTATGCGTATTATTGCGATTTTTTCAGGCAGTTTTACATGTGAAACCAGAAAGTCAAGAGGCTTACTGTGATTCCTTGATTGTAAAATGACTGGAAGCCTGGTATAAAATCACTAGAAATAATATCACAAAGTACTCTTTATGAACATTCACACACACCAAGTACAAACCTAGTTGATCAGACCAGGCATTTCAACGTACAAATGTTTTTCAGTGTTTGACCTTTGTTGACCTCAGCTTACCTCTGACCTCTTCCAAAAACAATAGGGATCATATGCTCATTATGGGGAACATACATACCAAGTATGAAATTGATCTGAATACGCATGGTCAACTTAGCGTGTTTTCCAGGTTAACATTCTTTGACCTCTGACCTCTCTTAAAACAATACGGATCATGTACTCATCATGGGGAACGCACATACCAACGTCATATGACTATAGACATGGTCGACGTAACGTGTTTACAAGCAAAAAGTACAAAACAATACCAAAATTTCACAAAATTTCCATTTCTGACAAAAAATGGGCTCAAGTCTCTACCAAAATCAATGGGCCCCTATTCTCAGTACGATAAACCCATACACTAAATTTGAACTTACTCTGACCAGGCATGGCTGACTTAGAGTGTTTACAAGGTTTTCCGTCTTTTGACCTCTGTTGACCTCAGATGACTTTCGACCTCTCTCAAAAACAATAGAGATCATATACTCCTTATGGGAAACATGTATACTAAGTATGAACTTGATCTGACCAGGCTAGGTCGACTTAGCGTGTTTGCAAGCGAAACGTACCAAAAATACCGAAATGTTCACAAAATGTTCCGTTTTGACCGAAAATAAGCCCAGACCTCCACCAAAATCAATAGGGTCCCTGTACTCATTATCAGAAATCCACACACTAGGTTTGAACGTGATCTGACCAGGCATGGTTGACTTAGACTGTTTAGAGGGTGTTCAGTTTTCGACCCATGTTGACCTCAGATGACCTCTGACCCCTCCTAGAAACAATACGGATTATGTACTTGTCATGGGGAACGCACATGATCGACGTAACGTGTTTACAAGAAAAAAGTACAAAACAATACTGAAATTACACAAAATGTCAATTTTTGACCCAAAATGAGATCAGACCTCTACCAAAATCAAGACCTCTACCCTGTACTCATTATGAGAAATCCATACACCAAATTTAAACTTAATATGACCAGACATGGTTGACTTAATGTTTACAGGGTTCCAGTCCTTTAACCTCTGTTGCCCTCAGATTACCTTTGACCTCTCTCCAAAAACCATAGACCATGTACTCATTATGGGGAACATATATACCAAGTATGAACTTGATCAGACCAGGCACGGTCGACTTAGCGTGTTTACAAGCCAAAAATGCAAAAAATACCGAAATTCGACATAATTTCCGTATTGACCGAAAATAAGCCCAGACCTCCACCAAAACTCATTATCCGAAACCAACACACCAGGTTTGAATGTGATCTGACAAGGCATGATGGACTCAGACTGTTTACAATGTTTTCAGTCTTTGACCTCTGTTGCCCTCAGATAACCGATGACCTCTTCCGAAAACAGTAGGAATCATGTACATTGTGGAGAACATTCACACCAAGTATGAACTTTATCCGACCAGGCATGGTCGATTTAGCGTGTTTTCAAGCGAAAGTACAAAAAAATACCCAAATTTCACAAAGCTTCAATTTTTGACCAAACATGACGCGCAAACCTCCACCAAAATCGATAGGGTCCATGTACTAATTCCAAGAAACCTACACACCAAATTTGAACTCGATATGATCAGGCATGGTTGACAGATTGTTTACAAGGTTTTCAGTCTTTAACCTCTGTTGACCTCAGATGAACTCTGACATCTCCTAAAAACAATAGGGGAACATTTACACTGAACTTGATCCGACCATGCAGGCATGTTCGACTTATCGTGTTTACAAGCAAAGCGTCGCACACATACACTCATACACATATACTCACTCATACATATACATACGCCATTATATCAAGGAATAAAAAATGTAGGTCCGCCTCGGACTATATTCCATTTAGTCTTACATGTAAAAATCCCATTTGTTCAGACATTTATCCAAGTAAAGCAATATTGTGACCAAGGTTAGACGATCTTTTGCTACTAGGCTAAAGTTATGTTACAGCTGTCGTTCAGTCACGGTATTACTTTATCAATACCCATGTAAGAGTGCAAACGCCTGTGGTTGAGCACCCGGGCCTACTTTTTCAGTTTTATTCGGATGTTCGCTCATAGTATTTTGAAATACGGGCAATAACCTTTTGAAAATGGCGCCAAAAATTGGCGCCAAAACTCTCTATGTGAAGTATTGGTATGTGTCGTTCGTCTTAGAATGTCTCTAATTTCAAATAACAGACTGGAGAGTTTTTTCATAAAATATAAGTAAGATAAAAACATTATGACAAAACTTTAACACCGATCCACGATGATAAGCGCGTGTTAAATGACAGTGTAATCGCGAAATACTTTAGTACGGTAACCGTTAAAAAAATACCCTGCTTAATGGCTCATATTTTCATTGATTCATATACTGGCGGAATAATCCAATTGAAATACAACAATTGATATTGTATGTATTATTGCATACTCCAAAGAAACACACTCGGATTTGGATCACTACGCAACCTGGGATATGCGAAACCTCTGAAAAGTATAATTTACAGTGAATAGAGGTCGAACTTTTGCAAACGAAACGAAACGAAATGAACACAGGTTCCAGAAGGTGCCGGGTAACAATGATAGTCTGACAACGAAATGCTATCAATCTAAACATTATCTGTTTTCTTGACGCAAAACACAAAAAAATGTATTTGTGATTTGGATCCTTATGGTACGCAATGTATGCAAACATTTCGAAAAGTGCAGTAAACTATGAACCGGGAACAACTATTCTCAACTACCACAGGTTTAAACAGTGCCGGGATGCAAGGATATCATCTTTTTGTTAGTATATCAATCTTCGATTAAAGAAGCAATGGGTATCTGTTTTCATGAACCAAAACACCCTTTTTACACTCCCAAAATACACTCCGATTTCGATCACTAAGCAATCTATGCGAAACCTTGCAAAAGTGCAGTTTACAGTTAATTAGGTGAGAATATTTCAACTAACTCAGGTTCTAAACAGTGCCGGGTAACATGGATAACATCTCGTTATCAGGCTATCATTATGCAATTAAAAAAGCTACGAGTGTCTGTTTTTCTTCAAGCAAAAAAACCTATAACAACAATTATTTTTCAATATGTAAACAATATGTCAGTTAGACCATGACACATATGATGATCTAGTTAAAAAATAATATTTTCAAAAATAACGTAAATGCTAACATTTATATTGTTATCTTGTTTACGTGCGTGTGTGTGTGTCAGTTGTTTTCTATGTTTGATTGACTTTGAGTACCATTTGACTTCCCTTTAAAATAACCCTGGGTGATGTTCTTTGTAGCGTCCGACCTTGATATAGAATATACTACAATGATTCGACTGTTTACCATTTTGTCATTCGCTCATTATGTAAGAATTATATAAAGCCCAATAGTCCCGTTCTTCTAAAGTCAATGTTTCGTCCAATTTTATCTTCATGTTTATATTAAACTATCTTCTTAAAATGTAACGGTAAGTGCTTTCAACATAGGCCGACGGATAATTTTGCAATTATCCACCTATAATAGTTGTTTTGTTCAATCTTCTGAATTTAGGCCTACAGCATTTGATGTCTTAATAGCCAAAACCTTCGTTATTCAATACATAGGATCCGGTGTCATTGCTTTAATAGGTTCGTGTTTCCGTGCACCATGTCTAATCTCGAGCGTAGTAAATAAACGCGTGTTTACGTGTTTTTGCTGAACTCGAAGGAAACAAGCTTTGTTCTCTTTGTACACCAGTCATTCACTCACTCACTCACTCACACCGTCACTCAATGTGTCACTCCATCACGCCAATTTAGCTTGTAAACACCCCGACAAGTCGGTCGATCATGCCTAGTTGGATCAAGTTCATACTTACTGTATATGTTCCCCGTGCATAATGAGTGCATGATCCCTATTATTTTCGTGAGAGGTCAAAGTTTATCCGAAGGCAGACATTGAAAACATTGTAAACAGTCTAAGTCAACCATGCCTAATCAGATCAAGTTTAAACTCAGTGTGTAGGTTCCCGATAATGGGTGCAGGGACCCCATTATTCATTTATTTTATATTAATTTAGGTATTTATAATTTAGCTAAGTCGACCATGCCTAGTTGGGTCAAGTCATACTTGGTATATTATGTTTCCCATAACTATAGTACATTATCCATATTGTTTTTGGGAGAGGTCAAAGGTCAACTGAGGTCAAACCATGTAAACAGACTTTGAAGAAACAACTGCTCTCCATTCCCCACACTCTTCAATACTTACACCAACTTTATATCTGATGGGACCAGCTTACACGAGTTATGTCCCGTTCTTGTCTAAAGCTCGACACACGTCTGATTGCTCTTAATCAATACTGTGCCTCCGTTTGAACGCACAATAGTTCACACCCAAAATTGACCGACTCATGCATGCAAGGTGCATGATTGTGAGCTTATCAAAATGTCATACTTTATTATGTAGCAATCACACTAAAAAACTTCCAGTCAATATTCTACATGAAAATCCTCCAAATATTCACTTTATTACATGTATTATGTAAAATAAGACATTCTGTGGACAACGCCTGGTTAATGATTTTATGCACGTGGAAAAAATAGCAAAACAGTAGAAAAATATCAAGACCTGACTGTATCCTTTAAAAAAATCCGAACATGTTTTTGTTTTCCTTGCCGCCTAAACTATATTAACACTACATTATGAGAGAGAGGGGGGAGGGTGAAGGGTGTGGTTTACTAAAGCTATCGGAGTAACCGTAACCGAAAATTGAAACTAGAAGACAAACTTCACTTGAGTATAGGCTCTAGGTGAAAACAAGCAATATGCATATCTGCCTATATATACACTGGTTTAGAATAGTATATTTCTGTGCAGCAACAAAAAACGACCTCACATCTTTCTTATCGCATTGAACATCGGTAAACATCGCTAATTTATTTAGTGACGTAAATTGAAACAAACACCAGGAAAATACGAAAATAATCGGGCTGCGTGCATGTGCCGAATAACCATTATGAGAACGCGGTAAATATAAATTGAATTAAGATCCGTAAAATTGGTTTCCGCCTTTTTCGTACAAGTCAAATAAAATATAAAATAAAATGCACACAATATGCACTTCCAAAAGCATTATACCAAGTGAAATAAATAGCCTATTCATGGAGGTCAAAATAAAACTGATAGCCTAGGTGGTACTCAATGTTCTGACAAAAATGAAAGTGATTTAGACCTATTCAGGGAAGATATCGAAGCAAAAAAATGAGGTATTAATATCAGTAGAATGCCGTTGAATAATTCATTTTTTTACCATTTGTTCATTGAAGTTTTTAACCATAGCTACAAGTGTACACGTAAATGTAAACTGGTAAGTACCTTAGAGGTTTAATGGACACCCAGCATTAGAACTTTTCTTCTCTGACTGGTGGGTAATATAGTTAACCCGCAAGAGAGATGACCACAGACCTGACTTATTGATCTCCCCAATGGGGGACATACTTCTCACAAAGTGCTGTATTCAAAATATAGCAAAAAATTCAACGGATCGGCAAGATATGCACGGAAATGAAATCGTGGACTTGTTTTAGACAAATAAACTTTTTTCCCGAACAAAATAGTACATAGTTTCATTGAATTATACGTTTTTACTTGAATTAAATTGTAGCCATTCCGACAGCACGGATATTTTCTGTGAATTCTTAACCGATGAGTCATCGAACGCGGCCGCGGATGTCAATGAAAACAAAGCTAGAAATAATGTCTAATTATTGCTGTAATTACTCAAATTAAATTTGTTAAAGTGAAATTTAATATCAAACAGGGTAAGCATTCAATAATCTGCATTGAAAAGTTTGAATATTGGATGATTCAAAGGAGAAAATCAACGGACAAAAATAGGCTAGTAGAGTTTTTACCCTGGTAAAAGTGTTTATTGTCATAATTCCCGGAGGAGCCTGCCAGCGAGGGTTTTTGACACATTTAACGAGGTGCGAAGAAAAAGGCAGTGATCGTCACTTCAGAGAAAGAATCTTGTCATGTCACTTGTTCTCAGTGTGCAGTTTGAAATCGAAAGTTATACATAACAACCGAAAAACTACCAAAACATTTTGCTCGTGATCCAGGTTTTCTCCCAGCTTTACCCCCCTAATCAAAGTCTTAGCTACATTTGAAACCTTCCCACGCCTTTGATGATGAGCTCCCTGTGCCTCCTTTCCCCTACATCTATCCTTCTCTAACCCCGCCCCGAGGACTGGCCAGGATTTTTCTGTGAGGCCATAGGGAGTGGCACAAATAGGCCTACATCAAATCAATAATAAAACTGAACTCCAGAGATTTCCAGCCAGCTGTTATGTGCGGGGCATGCAACCCCCTCCCCCCTCACCACGTCAGCTACGCCACTGAACAGTTATAAACCGTTGCCCCTCCACCAACTGCGACAAGTTTTCGAGCACAACCTTGGGATGGGTAATCCCCATGATGTGACCTGTCACTCCCAGCAATGGATGGAAGTTACAGTATCCTACTGATCTATAGGCGAAGCTTAATTCACGTATATTAGGTCCCCACTGGCGGTTGTTTTTGGCAAAGCCGCTCGCATGATATACGTGAGTTAAGTCATAGGCTGCAACCAATCAAGAACAGTTTCTGATTATTTGGAAGATTACAAAAATACAGACCCTGTTCCAGATCCTCCTTGTTTAGCAACTTAGCAAGTGTGCATACTGATCAAAGTAATACAGGATAAATAGAGTGCAATGGCTCTCGGAGCTGCCCATTTCACACAAAATTCATGAAAATGCGATGTTTCAATATCCCACACAATTAGGTACCAAAAATAACCACAGTGGAGTGTATGGACCACTGAATGTATGGGCACTTGCTTGATAGTATTACTTTTACTCTTGAAGGACTTCAGTTTGAATTTGACACTGTTGGAGAGAGGATAATAAAATGTCATTTACTGATAAGATTATTCACATTCATATTGTGATCACATAATATCACATAATATTGAAGTAGCCTATGAAAAAGATATGGCAGTTTGATTTTTTTTGTAGCGATTATTTATCATTACCCACGATCCGGCACATGGGCCAACTCGCTGTGGATCACACAAATTTGTTTTATTTTTGAGTCTGAGTTAAACAAACGATAGACTTGCCATTTCATTTACAACGTCATAGTTTTGCCCCTCCAAACATTGTGTTTGCACCCACCCAACAAAAGTGCGAATTTGATCATGCCCCCCCCCCTCACTGTCGATGAATGTAACAACATTCAATACAGTACCTTTTTTAGTAGCGAGTATTTAGCATTATCCAGGATGTGGCACGTAGAGCCAACTCGCTGTGGATACCAGCAATAGGCGGGTGAACATGAATGGGTTTTCAGGGAACCGTCCTGCTTGCGTTTACAAATGTGTAAGGGCTGATATGTAATATTTATCCACGCCTAACTGTTACTGTTGGGTCCTAGGCCTCGACCCTATGCTATGGCAGTACTATGGGAGTATGCCCAAAGTATGGCTATGCCATGGTACCCTGACTTAGTGCCACAGTGGAGCCTAGACTGGGACTTACTCTAGCCCAGGCCCAGTTCAACTCCAGTCAAACCCTCACTAATTAAATTAAAATAACACTAAGGCTACTAAATAATTGCAGACATGAACCACGTTTTCCCCAAACCTACGGCCGAAAAAGCCTGCCTAACGTTAAATCGAGGCTACAAAATTGTATGCCATGGTTCAGGGTTGGGCCTACAGTACAGGCAACAGTTATACTACTAATAACACTAGTGTTACCATCGCTATATATTGCCGTTAGTAGAATATATTGTGTTAGGATACGTAACGAGATGTGTATTTGAGATGCTGTTTTACAATTTAATGATAGCTTAAGAGCTTCCGATTTTCACACCAATATTTTAAATAATGTTTTTTTTGTGAAGGTACAGGCTCATCCCGCCTTGTATACGGCAGCCTTACAACTCAAAACAACGCAACATATTACTTGCCTGAATTCCAAAATT
>JAODUJ010293813.1:0-10062 GCA_027564615.1 Psolus chitonoides
CAGAATTTTAGGTCTGGCGCCGCCCTCGCCGATGCTGTAACTGTGTGAAAATTAACCCATATTTTGCTTTAAGAGAACAGTACTCTATGAAATCGTTGATTATTCACATGAGAACACTTTTCGATGCATCTAATTTTATTTGCCATCTCCCTGTAAAAGTCTAATAATCCATGACGAAAGGGATGACCGCAGCTATCAAGAACGAGTATGGCATCTTCGATGCTGTAACTATGTGAACATTAACCGATATTTTTGCTTTTCAGGGAACAGTACTTTATGAAATAGTTAATTATTCACATAAGAACACTTTTTTATGCATCTAATTTTATTTTTTTATCTCTATGTAAAGGTTGAAGTACCATGACTAATGGGATGACCGCAGCTACCATGAACGAGTATGGCATCACCGATAATGTAAATGTGTGAAAATTAACCCATATCTTTGATTTCAGCGAACAGTACTCTATGAAATCGTTGATTATTCACATAAGAACACTTTTCGATTCATCTAATTTATTTGTTATCTCCCTGTGAAGGTCCAAGACTCCATGACGAAAGGAATGACCGCAGCTATCAAATACGAGTACGGTATCACCGATGCCGCCACTGAGGCTGTGGATTTCTTTCAATACGAGGTTAGTTATAAGGCCAAATAAAACAACATGTTTCTCGCAGAGATTTGTTTTAATGATTGGGACCGGTTTTGATATTTATTATTTGCTATTTTTGCTATTTTTCAACATGTATATAATCATTAACTAACTACTAGGCGTTATCGAAGCTCTCTTTCATGTCGGGATATGTACTCCTTTTGGAGGTTCTGTCACCTCTTGATTGGGATTTTGTTATGATTATTTTCTTTGAGAATTGCTGTATCTAGAGAGGGGCATATTTATGCATGGCATAACTGTTGATGAAATAATAATATTCTACCACCATTTACATAATCCCTATAGTTTTGTCTGCAAATGTCTGGAAAGGAGAAAGAAACTTTTCTAGTTGTATCTATAGGTATATATCATAGGGACCAGCGAGGGTAGCTTATAATCCCATAGTATCGCGTCATTTTATGTGGAAACCACCTCACAACAAAATAACGTGTTAGCCTGTGTCTGAAATAAAGGTCTGCACAGACCACCCTAATCCAAACGATCGGGTGGTTTGAGTACAACTGAAGTTCCGTCGGTCTCGGGTGATCTCGGTCATATTCAGACCAACGATTGGGTGGTCTGGACATAAAAAACCAAACCAACGCACACCTTCAGTCTGAAATAACATGTGAACAGACGTGGACGTGAATAGAGAATGCGTGAACACTCGTGTCAAACCTGCGTATCTGGAACCCAGTTGACATCACGTATTTTCATGTATTGACACTTTCTTCACGCATTGGCACGGATTTTCACTTTTCACGCGTGTTTCTCACGTGTAGCTTATGACACATGTAAAAAAGTGTGAACAAGTGTGGTACACCTGAGACAATTAACCTACAGTCATATTTTGTCTGCCATCATTACATGCAGATTACATGTTAGATGTTTGTGTTTCATGTTAGATGGGCAGTGGCGGATCCAAGAGAGGGGAGGGGGAGCACAACAGGCGCACCCCTTATTGGCGCCTAAAAAAAATGGAGAATAGTAAAACATCAGTCAATAAAGCCCAAAAAGTTTCGCTCGCAATTGTCTTTCTTTCATCTCTTTCGTCACGTGGTGTCACTTTCGTGACGATTAAATTATGAGAATCATTCATGAATTGATTATCAAAAAATTGCGCGCGTCTTGCGCACGCTCGGTAGCGTTTCTTCATTCTTACGGTCATGCCATCTGGTTTCATTTATATCGAATTGCTGTTATAAAGATCGGCATGATAACCAATTGATTTCGCTCGTTTCGCACGCAGTGGCCTCGCGTGTCTTGTCACGCGGAGTTATATGTGCCGAATATGCTTATAAACGAAACATCGGACACATCCTGTTTTTCGCACGCTTTGCGCGCAGTACTGTTCGTTTCTTCCAGTTTCTTGCCATGTGGTGTTACTTGTGTCATAATTCGGACACAATAATCGCCTGAAAACATTTCGCGCAATCACTTATCGTCTTCTGGTGTCAACTTGATTCTGGTTGTCCCCCAATCCCGAATCCTTGACGGCGCAACTGCATATAGGAACACTGACCATTGGCGTACTTAAGGTCGGAGGTATTGCACGTGCCCTGGGCGCCACTTGAAGGAGGTGGCACTGAGCAGTTTCTATTAACCCTAGATATCCCAAGCATGTGTGTAGTATACGCTATTATCTGCGATGATTGCCAGTTGCCCGACGGTTTACTATTTTTGTTCTCAAAGAGTAAAGATCTTCGAAAACCCTAAAACAAATTCGGGATTTTGTTTCGTATAGTTGTACCATTAGCTCGATTGTCCTTAGGCGTACATAATGTACTGCAATGTAATCGAAACAAGTCGAAACAGGTCATCTTTTGGGTCACCGACCGGTCAACTAATTTTGTTTTCAAGGATTACAATTTACTTTATACCATCAACATTTCGGCGCGCTTCGCTCGCTGCACATCCTATATTTTTCCTCTCCAATGATTTTGTTCCATATAAGGTGAAATTGTTTTGTTGAGCTAATATAATGGTAATGTTATCTGAAAGATGGGTGTCAGATGTTTAGACATCGGCCCAATTTCAGTGCTTGCATGCCATAGGCGCTAATGTTCGTAGATACGCCCCTGATACTGACACTATGTGATCGTGGATGAACACCGTAATTAGCCTGTTCTTCTCCACTAGTGTTCAGAGAGTAACGAGACAGGCATGAACATAAATTTCACTTTTGTTGGACCGCCTCTCCCTTTTGAAAAAATTGGGAGGCCCCTGAAATTCTTGGTAATTTCATAAAATGGTGTGGCTAAATGACGTTTGACCTAATGAGGCTAACTCGAGAAAAGGGTCATACTGATTCAATCTGACTCAATCAACAGAGGTCCTTTGCTGGATACCTCAATTAATAATAATAATAATTATAACATAAAATACTGTTTGTTTCATTGTTCCAAAATATATTTTACCTTTGCCAATGAGTCATAATACACCTTGGTTTCTAGATGTTTTTCCTTAAAATAAAGAAAATGTGGTACATAAACATACTTGAAAAAAAAGAAAAGGATAGCACCAGTTTGCATCTCATCCCCTTTCCGAAAGCAACATTTCTCAAAAGGGGGAGGGGACACCCCTGCCCTTAGACCCTTCCCCCAAGACGGCGATCGAAACAAATTTGCGCCCCCCCCCCCTATTGGATAATCCTGGATACGCCGCTCTGTGTGTGACACAGGAACCCGTCTTAGCCTGTGTTCTGGGGTCGTCCACGCTTTATCGCGCAAAAACATGTGTCATCACTGCACGTAAAAACTGTGTTGTTTTAACCTTTTGACACAGCCACCTTTTTTGACACTTTTTTGGTGTGTGGGCAATGTAACGGTAATGTGGCAAACTGTAGTGCTTTAAATATGCAAAATTATGAGCACGAATTTAGTATTTTTAGTCATGAGGGACACATTGGGAGAATGCTACCATGTTTGTTGGTATGTGTGTGGTACTGGTTTCGCTAGTAGCAAACGACTTACAGTTGTTCAATTGAAGTAAACAGTCATCTGATGGAAAGTTCTCTGTAGATAATAGTTCGTGTCGTTCATTTGTTCTCTTTTAGTTCCAATGTTGCGGAGCTACGCGTTCCACGGACTACGTAGCCTCTCAGTACCGGCGGGAACATGGTACAGCAGCCCTTCCAGATTCCTGCTGTGAACGAGACATAGAACCCGGAACTTGCTCACTGTTGTCAAATCAACTGAATAGAAAGGTAACTAACTGATTTAGTATATTGAGTTCAGCAGTCATTAATAATAATATCCGGTATTTGATATAGCGCCTTCCACCAAGGTTGCAAAGCGCTTTACATGTGGTCATTGGATACTGGCGTCTTTGTACAATTTATTGGTATCGGCGCTTTATAAATGTTGATTGTATTTTAATGTGTTATTGTCAAACCCGCACAAGTGTGCACATTCCAGGCTATCCGATCCCGACGCACCAGGTGTGTCACTTCAGCGTGTCCTCTCGGGGACATCCCATAGTTATCCTCGCAGGCACCCACATCCTTCTGGGTGGAGAAAAGCAAGCAGGATAAAGTGTCTTGCCCGAGGACACTGGCAATTCGACCAGGGCTCGAAACCTCAATCCCTGGATCACAAGACTCAAGCCATAACCACTTGGCCACCACGCTCCATTTACAGTGAGAAGTGGAGAATCTAGACCTGAATCTGAGGAAGAGCGAACATGCAAGCACGGGCTGAAATGTCATTTCAGGACTGGCAAACTTGCGATAGTGTAATAAATTACCATTACTCTGAAAGTACTAGGGGGACAACTCCACTTGTGCTACCCCCTGGATCCGCCCACAGTAAGGCTCATCTGGAGATCCCGAAGTTTGGACTACGTGCCGTGGCTGAGAGGTAGCGGCAATATTCACGTTGGAATCCGGCAACGGGGAGGATGTATATTGCTCGGCCCGGGATCGATTCTCACCCTGGTCTCCACTTTACTTTTCCTAGCCCGCTAGCACAAACAATATTTTTCAGAAATTTACAATTTTGCTCAAAATCAGAGTTAGGGTTCAGAAACAGGGTTCGGGTTGGCTACAGTTGGGAAATAAAGGATGTTCTTCCATAATCCGGGGTCAAACCTAAACAAAATCATAACTTGGTTTTCGAAAAAGCGTAACATGATTGTATTCCAAGAATTTGATTGGTCGATTTGCGCTAGCGTTCTAGTAAATAAATAGTCATATTCAGGCCATAGTAGCCTAGTGTTGGGTTGACATAGTAGTGTGGAGAAATCCCAAAATTGAAAAGATCAAATTTAACAAAATTGTATATCCATTCGACGTGTAGCGTAAGTTACAAGCCTTTCCGTTTTCCTCCACATATGTGATTGCAGGGCGTTGCAAAACAACCTGCTATGTTTATGTTTTCATATGGTTAGAGCTTCAGAGTGGGCAAGTTGTTATGTCGATCAAGTAACACCGTCACGTAATGACCAAGAACATTTTCTTCAAAATGTGGTCATCGGACTGTCACAAAACAACCGCCGAAAGGTAATCACAAGTCATTTTGTGATGTGTCCATTGTCACATAAGGACTTATACCCTACAAGTCATTATGTGGCGACGTATCTATCGCCACATGAGGACTTTTGCTCACATCATTATGTCGCAGGGGTATCGCCACATAATAACTTACATGCAACAAGTAATTATGTAGCGGCGTATCTATCGTCACCTACGGTCATTTGCTCAAATCATTATGTCGTAGTGTGTTACGTACTGACTTGTAACACAATTTGGACACAGGGACTGTACTACTCGAGACAATTTATCTGTTCCACATTGAAGGCTAAAAAGACGGGTGATCAGTATTGGCAAACAATATAGAAAACTGGCTGTTTTAAGTAACAAAAATCATTTATTCGTTCAGTCTTACTCCTTCAATAATATCATCTGTCGCTTGATAGGCGGTGGTTCTGCGGTCTGTGTCGTAGATAGCTACTGCGAATAATGTTGTCGCGAACGCAAAAACTGCATTTCTGTTGAACGCATAAAGTGTCTACTTCTTGAGAGCAATCTGAAACCGAACGATGAATTCTATAGATTCAGTTCTTTAGGATCCTTCAACTAGATGGCCTTTTTCGATAACATAGCCTTTGTTTGGTGTAAGCTAGTATAGGCTAGGCTTGTAGAACTTGCCTAGGCCCCTGGTCAACGTCGCTGCACGGTAAGTTAGAGGTTTCATGGAATCGATCCCCACAATAGTATAACTGATAATAGGATAGCCTAACTTAGGCTAGCTTGAGTACGAACAAAGTCTGTTCGTTATAACACTCAATAGTTCCAAAATATTCTGGCCTATATACACCTGTAGTTGTTTTCAGGTTCTTTCTTCTATTTTCGCCTTCTTTGCGGAATTATATTTAGTCGATGATGTCCCTCTTTCTAAATAAGCGGCTCCATGAATAAACGTGTCGTAATGTGTTGTTTCTTGTAGACATGTCCGATGACGTCATTCCTTTGTCGCAACTTGTCTGGCCAATGTTACGACATGTTAGCTTATGACGTCTTAGGGAATCATTCCACAAAAATAAATGTTTACATAAAACCGGGCTGCCAAGATGGCTTCTCGAAACAGCCAAATACGTCAAGTTCCACCCGAAGTTAAAGTGTCACTAAGCAGTCCCATAACATAGTGGTTTCGCCACATAAGAACTTACACACAACAAGTCATTATGTGGCAACGTATCTATCGCCACATAAGGACTTCTGCTCAATTCGTTATGTCTTAGGGGTAACTCCACATAAGGACTTTTGCTTCTCATGATGTAAGCTACTCTAATTTTGTATCGCAATTTTGTCGCATTTAATATATACACACAAAGTTGCAAATCTAAGTTTTGATACAAACATTAAAAACAATTGAAAGAAATCTTCAAAATCGGAATCGTAAACATTCACCAATCAACACTCACTTACGTTAGGCTAGACCTAGCCTATATGTTTGCCGTGTACGTTGGTTTCCTGACACCTAGACGCCAGCCATGGTTCCAAACGGAACTGAGAGGCCCAAACCCCGATGTTGCCTCCATACAAGACACTGTTTTTTGTCGAAATATGCGCGAGGCGCGCGGCCCATGCCACAGTTGCCAATGCCGCATGCGTTAATCCACTACTGAGCCATCTTTATAATATCTCCCTCATAGGCAGTCATAGCATTATGTTTATAACATAGGCAATACACCCGCTACGTATTTTGAGCAAGTTCTTGAACCTGTATAACTGACAGTATTGGTGTTTTTATTTTCATATAGGGTTGTGTCCAGCAGAGTGTGGAATGTATTGAGAACAGCATCCAGATTGTTGGATTGCTCTGTTTTGCTGTAATCGCTCTTGAGGTAAGTTTTTAATAAACGATTTGCGAGGCACCAGTGGTATGTCCTAACTCTATAAACCACGGTTGTCATTGGGCAGGGGGAACTTGCGCAACAATAGCCGAGGAGGCGCTTAACACAGCCCCCTATTGTTTGCAACATTCTGGTAGCGTCACGCCTCAGCGCCCTGCATCCCTCTGCTATATATACAGTTTTGCTGCTTGCAGTTTCGAGCGAGTCGTTGCCAGGGGTAGAGGTAGACACGCACGGGACGCAGGCGTGGTCTATATAGCCCTGCTATACCTGCTATGGATAGTCGAAGGCAGACACATCTCTGCAAAGCGCCTGTCATGTTTCCATGATCACTACATACAAAGACGTTTTTCTTACTCAACTCTATATAACCAACGGCTATCATTGGGCAGGGCGAATTTCCGCAACAATGGCCAAGGAGGCGCTCAGGACAGCCCTTGTTGTTTGCGACATTCCAGTAACGTCACGTCTCAGCGTCCCTGCATCCCTCTGCTAGATAGGCCTATATCCTTTCGCTACTCGCAGTTTTGAGCGTGTCGTGGCCAGGGGGAAGTAGGGTCTCAAGCAATCCAGGCTTGCTCTGTATGGTTATACTATGCCTGCTATGGATAGTCAAAGGCAGACACATCTCTGCAAAGGGGATGCCGTTTGTCCATGGTCACCACAGACAAAGAAGTACTTCTTCATTAATAGTTTAAAAAGTGTATCATCTGAGTTACATGTTCGCGTTTATTCGCAATGATTTGGCCGGATTATTTTGTCTGCGCATTTAGATGTGTTCTGCTATAAAGTAACTTTGAAATAGATACATGATTCAAGTAATTTTGTGTCTGAGAGCATGTAGGCTACCATTTTCAGCAAAAATGTTATGATTGTCTGCTATTTTCTTCCCGAACTCAGAAGTAACCAAACATTGGCCAATCAACCAAATAGCTGTCTTCTGTCAAAGTAAGAGAAATTTGGTCGTATCCGAATAATATGGCCGTGGAATATGTGACCTGTGTGTAGTGTTTTCTTTGAAGAATGTTCCGGACTCCATTCCCATTTGGCGCCATGTTATGTAATTCAAATTACATAAAAATAGGATAGGCAACATCAGTAAACTGTAACAAAGTGTGTGTATGTAGTTTTTTTCCCGTCTTTCACTCCCTTTGCCAGGGCTCGAACGTTACCTTGGCGAAGCAAGGATTTGGATTTGGCAGTGTAGCACTTTATTGATTGGATGACCTTCCTGACGCCATCGTCGCCATGCACCAATGATTCCAGAGCGCTAACCACTAGGCCACGGCGTGCTACTGTAACAAATTATGGGTAGTAGATCATAATAATGAACCAAAATTATAATTAGGAATTATAATGACCTTGAGCTTATAACGGTAGCCTCAATTAACTGTATCTAACAGTTTAGACGTACCATTTATCTTTCATGAAAACTCTCTTCTTAATGGAGAGATTATGACAAGAAAACACGGCCCACATGTCGATCATTCCGAAAGCAATGATTGACTATGCATGATTAGTATGATATATTGCTCAAATGTATCATTATGATACCGGGATTTTAACTTGAATATCACAATACCATTCCGGTATTTTAGGGAAATTGCCAATGTCAATTCTCAGATTTTCCACCACATTTATGATATATTTTATGGTTTTATAATAGACCATTGCTTCAGCGAAAATCGCGTGAAAATGTAAGCTCCTGACAGTAGAAGGGCCAACAATTTAAACTGGATTTTATTTCATTTTTTCCGAGTATATGGTAATATAATGTATTTTTTGTTACAGATAATGACGATGGCCCTTGCTGGTTGTTTGGTCTCATCGGGGAAGGATAGTGCGAACTACGCTTACAAGAACTTTTCTTAGGCCCAGTGGAATTAGCCTATTAATCAGGGGCATACATCTTGAATCTTTGAAGATGTTTTACTTTTTCCATTTTTTTGGTTCAGAAAAAGCTTTCAATAATGTGATGTATACGGCACACAGAAGGACAACATAACGTTCCCGTTAGGCTAAGTAAACAAACATTTTCCTCCTCTCCGCCCGCCTTCTTTGTCACATCCTCCCTTTTTACTCTTTGGTATTATGCAAACAAGTAGAGGAGTTGTAGTGCAGGGGTTACACCACTCGCCTCATATGCTGACGGTCCTGGGATCGAATCACGGTCGTAACCTGAAACCTCCTCTCTGTCCACCGATCAGGAAATGGGAGCCTAGTGTCCCAACACCGGGGAGGCAAGAGCGGCGAGGCAAGACCTGGCCACCTACCTCACTATACCGTTGGCCATGAAACAGACATTTCCCCGAAGCTCCGCTAAGGAGTATGGAACTACCTTACCTATTGTACAAAAAACCAACTAAGTATCACCAAAGTAACACAAACGTTATACTTGAAATCTCCCAGGCAATACTCTACATGAAGCTCCTCTAAATGCTCAATTTATACATGATTTATGTCGAATTTTGTTGACGACCTCGATATAAAGAAACTTTGACGTCTGAAAAATAGCAAACACAGCAAAATAGTTAAATATCAAAACTCGCCTCTCATCCTCTTTTCAAAAATTCCGGACGAGAAACACTATTTTTACTTGACCTTACTTCTTACTAAAATTAGCTTTTAAAATAGATTTTGATCATTCAATCATTTTACCCTCTAAGTGGTACACAGCTTTTCTGATAGCAGTTAATCTGGTCTAACAAAAACGCTAATTCTTCTTTATTTGCAAAAAAAGTCTCAATTTGTTTGAATACTCTACATTGGTGGAACTATCATACAAATGCTAGACGACTGTGACGTTATTTAAGCCTATATGAAAATGTTCAACCGGTTCGCATAGCTGCTACAGTAGGCTAATACCATGTTGCACGGTTGATCACTTTCAGTTACCGTACCAGCTATGCGTATCGGGTAACATTTTGGGAAAACAAATATCGGTTTAATATGTAATCGTCAGGCTAATTGTTAAATAATATATATGGTAGTTCAGCATAAGCTATCAACAACAATACAGAAAACCCGAACAGTTAGAAACCTATGCGTAATCTGCCTA
>JAODUJ010293924.1:0-10061 GCA_027564615.1 Psolus chitonoides
TAAATTCGATAATTTTTGGTTTCATATAAATTATGCTAAAAAATCACATTTTCGGGTCGATTTGCGGCTTCTAAAGCAGAAAAACGCACATTTTGGGTATATCTTTGTGGAATCTACTGTCTCATCCAGATAATGTCTTCGCAAGGTTGTCAGTTTTTTGCCTTTGTTGAACTCAAATGACATTGAAACAGCACCAACAACAATCCAAAATTGGCACCCTACAGCCACTTACAGTCTTCAGCTACCGTGTTTCCAAGCGGCGTGATGGACTTTCATACGCCCGCACACTCACACACACACACACACACACACACACACACACACACACACACACACACATACGCACATACGCACACACGCACGCACACACACACACAAACATACGCACACCATTATGATGCACAGATTCCTTTGACTGGACTGGATAGAATTGGCAAGAAATCTCTGCAATACATTTCCAGTGTGTATCAGCAGGATTAACAGGACACGATATTCTAGCATCCAACATTAAATTATATTTCACATTGGATATCCACTAAAACGTGTTGGTGGGCTTACATACCCGATCGAACTTTTCAAGGGAATGTCTTTTCACATTGAAATCAACATGTCCGTATGTTGAAAATACCATGTCAAGGTTTGCAGTGTTTGACCTCGGCTGGTCTCAAACGACCTAGGATCACTACCACAATCAATAGGTTTTTTGTAGGCCTACTTACTGAGTGTTACCTACATGCAAAAGATTAACATCTCAAGGGTTGTATTATTAAGGTATAGCGTTAACAAGATTTGCAGCATTTAACCTTTGTTGACTTCATATGACCTTGGATCACCACCAAGATCAATAAGGTTCTTGTCCTTATTAAGGGGGTGGGGCTACAAACTAAATATGAACGTCTTGATTAGTGCTTATCTTAATTAGGATCGAGTTGATGTGTTTTACAAGGACCTCAAATGACATTGAAAAAGCAACAAAAACAACATGAATATTATGCTCTTATGGAAACTGTCGTGCCAAGTATGAGCTTTGTAGATATTTACGTTTTTCAGTTATCGTGTTTACAAGGAGCGTCATGCAGTCACGGACATACATTTGCACACACATCTGCCATAATTCCTTTCGCCTTCGACAAGGACTTAGCAAAACAAGAAAGCCAAGATGCTTAGTGATTCCTTACCGTATAGTGTATACCACAAACCTAAACCTGGTTGATCTAGTTGACCACCCATACATGAACTCCAACCCCACCAATGCCACCAAAATAACTTTGAACAAAATCATACGGTTACCGAGATATTGACATTGTTCAATAAATTCAATAAAATCTAAGCCCCAACCAGTCATGAATATCAATAAAAGTTGACACTAAAATCAATAGGGAGCATCACGGGTAACCCGTGTACGTGTGTGTGAGTCATACAAATGGCCAGGGGTAATTTTGATACTATCAACTAAGGCTTTTGATGCTATGGTGCAAGGAGCTAGGCCTATACCAAATTCCTTATTATTATCATTGCTGCTGCTGCCACTACTACCATGTATTGGCATCAGTCCACCTTTGCACTGCTACGACAATGTGGTTACGAGCAATTCTGAGCAAAATTAGTTTAATCCCGCCCCTTATGAATAATAATGAGATGCAATAATCTTCCATCCATACAAGAATCTCACCCCCATGAACGCCACCAAAACAGGTCAGAACAAAATCAGACATACTGCGTATAGTTGTCGTGATATGCATAATAATGAAATTGACACCAAAATCAATAGGGATAATCTACTCAGTTCATGATTCCATGAACTAAGTATGACATCACTCAAAGTTGACAGTGCTGAGGTAATATGGCTACAAGAAATTTTGAACGAAATTACGTTTGTCCCACCCCTTATTGATATGAATGACACCTTGGACCCCGCCAATTCCACCAAAACAAATTTCAACACAATCGGACAAGCGGTTGCCGAGATATTGACATTTTTGTTCTTAGCCCTGCCCACAGTGATAGAGATTCCAACTTAATAGTCTCAAATTGATTATGGGGATCCTTGGCAGGCCTGGGCTACATAAATAAGTTAACCACTGTCATATTTACCATGATCATACTTGGCTTCCGGGTTCCTAGATGAGCTTTCAGTAGAGCTTCCTGAACCCGTAGATACTAAACTAAACTGAATATAACATCAATTGAGCTGAGCAGTACTGCAGATTACTGTAGATTACTGGCTGTAGGTTTCTCGCTGTGGATTAGGGATGGGGGGAAGGTCCTTTAATAGAATTTGAAGCTGGAGTTTTATGGGTTTTCCGGTTATTTAGGGATGTGGGCTATACTACCTTAGTGAATAGGTTGCCTAATCTCTGAAAATCTGTTTTCCAGCTCAGAATAGGGCTCCAATATAAATAGAGATAAATTATCAGAGGTGATTATCCTATGAAGTCATGTGACATCCATTAGTTGAATATTAAATCATGATCTTATCCAATTATAGGGGCCAACCTTCATCTGGAGCCTTTATTTATTAGCATTTATACCACTAGGAGAGTGCTGGCATTCTCCATAGATCAGCTATAAAGATAAGGAAATCAATATTATTTGCAGTATGTTTATTTAAAAAAATTGACCATTAAATATTGACACTATAGGCTCTGCTCAACTTTTACCTCAAACATTGTAAGGCATGTGACCTCTTTCTTATTACTTAATTGAGAAGAGTCCCTTCAGTGATGATGTCACTTTGTTCAGTTTTGTAAAAAACATTTCATTAGAAATGACATTGGATTACTATTAATTCTAAAAAATTATGTGTTATGTCAGTTGGCCATGATGTGTAACTATGATACATAATGTAATTAACATGTTTACAAGAAACATGTGTAAACTTGCAATTTTCATTTTAAGGCATGGACGTTGATTCATTTTCAAAATTGAGGGGGATATGACCCTACCCCATGGAAATTTACTCTGTGAAAATGGTCAAGTCAACGGGAGCATCTTCAAAAAGTGATGGGAACATGATCCCCCTTCCCCATCAAATTTATTGCTATATTTTAAAGAAAAAGTTGGATATTTCCAGAACATGTCAAGTATTCATATACAAAAATTATGGTGGTGCTATTTTTTTCAAATAATATTGAAAAATTAATCAGATCTCCATAACTCGACATACAGGGTGGGAAATTGGGTAGATTTCTTGGTGAGCAAATCCACATAAATTAGTACGCACCGTAACAATTGTTCTAGTACCGCAATCATGCTCAGATTTTGTTGGGTAAGCCATAATGTATATTTGGTACGCTAGCGTACCACCGTACCGCCAAATTCCAACCCTGTCGACATACCATAAAGTTGAAGTTAAGTGTTACTGGTATTTTTTTAATGCCTTATAAGATATAAAAATAATTTTTGGGACCAGCTTGCCATTCAAAGACCATTTTCCTTCTGCCCAAATATGCAGAACATATGCAGTAACTAGGCAACTGCAGGGTCAGCTCAATTGCTGTAATAAATTTACAGAGTTTCATGACTTTTCTTCATTCCTCAATTTTTGTCTTCATTTCTGAAGTTTTGGGGTTGCCTACCTATTGTTGTTGAGCATTAACCAAAGTAGTTGCAGACGTTTATAGGAGGTGGGCAAAATGAAAATCAAGATAATTGATTTTTTCACCACACACACAATGGTATTCACCATACCATAGTAAATGACAGAGCCTTGAGCAAACTTGCAGGAATGGTGGCAGTATAGTAAAATAGCATATAGATCTTATACATCATAGGAATGCTGTGAATCATCATGCTGCTATAATATGCAAGTGAAACATTCTTTTTGCCACCCTAAGAGCAAATCATATTTTCAACAGCCTCCACAAACTAATTGTTTGCACTTCAATCTCCCAGTTAAAAAATAAACTGCAGTAACTTAATGATAAGAAACCACCTATTTAGCTCAATGTCATACTACCTACATATCTATCCTACCAATTCCAGCAAAACAAGTTTGATCAAAATCAGCCATGATTGCATGGCTTTCATTTATTGAAATCCATTTATTTATTTATTCATTCAAAGGGTATTTGACCTTTCCTATATTTTTCCACGGGTATATGACCACTCCCTATCATCGTCAAAGGGTGTTTGACTACCAACTATAGGCTACTACATTGTTAAAGCATGATTTGTTTCATATTTTTTTATGTGTCAAATACGTGATGAAATTAGACCTGTGATCCTGAAAAATCAGGAGCATGATTCCATAACAATTAGTTCAGGTTCTTCCTACTCATTATTATTCATTTAGGCCTATGATCAAATTGAACTAGAATCATTCATTCGCTATGGGTATCACTTACATATTAACCCTTGGAGACACCGCTCCAATTTCGCAGGGAGGATTTGGCGGACATTGGTTGAAACATGTCTTAAGCCAGACCCCAGTGTATGCTACATTCTGGAAGTGTCACGACCCAGTGCCTCTGTCGCCCTGTGCAAGAAATTCGCGGTCACTACTCGCAGTTTCGAGTGCGGCACGGCCTGAGCAAGAGGGGGGGGTGTGGATCACACCCCAAATGTCGTAAAGGGTTAATGCTCATATGGTATATCAAGTTGGCACCCTGGTAATTTGTCTTAGCATCTTACACAAACATGCACATACCTCAGGTATCATAATGTTGGAGATTTTTGTGTGTGTTGGGCGAAGAATATGTCAAAGAATTGTACTATTGAAACGGGCATCTCTCTCCATCATTAACAGTGTGATAATGCCCATATAAGTGAAGTGACATGAAGCTTTCTTCACTCATCGTTGATACAGATAGAATTGAACCATGTAGGAAAATATACCTTTCTAAAGATACAACATATAATTTATGTATCGAATCCATTTATTTGCGATCATATAACACAATATCAATTACTCGGCATTGGGAAACGTACGCCCTCTCATTTTTCATTCCACTAATGTTGTAATAATTGCGGGAAATTGTTTGATGGCTTTAAGAGGCCGAAGGCACAACTTTATGGAGGCAATACCAGTAGCGGTTAAATTTATAACGAAAACCTGTTTAGATGGGTAGATTTAGCGAGCGCTGTCTCTAGAAGTATATACAGCTACTCGAGGGTTTGCTGAATTTATTGTTTGGCTGTGGATATATGAGGGATGGATTGGTATTGAACTAATAGGCAGTATAATGAGAAGACTATGTTGATGGCAATTAACAATGACATCTTATCATAACAAACAATAATGGATGAAGTTAAAATATTCGCAAGTTACAAAAATTGGTGAAACGACTGGGAACATGCTCATATGGCATTAAAAGATTACTTGAAGCCCGAGGGTATGCGTAACACAGGAAATGAGTGAAGAAATTCATGCTCATGATCTGCAGTTAATGCCCATGAGGCACATTCCAACAGAAGTCGAATAATTCAAATAGGTATAAAAACATTCCACTGCAATGAGGTCTTCCATATATGTATGTCAAACAGAAGTTGAGCAGTTCAATCAATTATGGAAATACATATTATGTTCAAACTGAAGTTGAAAAGTTTTAACAAGTATAACAACATTCCACCAAACCTGTTCAACACATGTGTGCATTGAATTGAAGTTGAATAGTTTGAATAAGTATACAAAAAATCTACTGAATCCAACAGTTCCATACACCTATGGTCAAACAGTAATTTGAAAAAGAATAAAACATTCCACTGAAGCCGTCACATACATGTAAATCCATATGTAAGTCGAATTTGTTGATGAAAACATTCTACTAAAACAGGTCTGTACATGTATGTTCAAACCGACTTGAATTACAGTTTATTGAATTATGAAAACATTCTACTGGAACTGCTCTATACACACTAGCATATTCGAGGGGGGGGGGAGCATGCAGGGTTGATATTCGAGGGGGGGCAGGGTTGATTGGCAGGGGATGGCTTCCCCACTTATGCTTTGAGGAGGGGGTTTTGTTGTTGTACATTGTGTCATTCTACATTGTACATTCGTGGGTATGTTACTAAATTGATTGATATGCTTGTTGGTACTTCCAACTATATAATTCAAATAAGTATTGAAACATTCCACTGTAACAGAGTTCCATACATGTATGTTCAGAAGTGAAGCAGTTCATTGAAGTATGAAAACATTCCACTAAAACTGTTCCATACAAGTGTGTTTCAAGTCAAATAGTTTAGTGAAATATAAAAACATTCCACTGATACAAATAGTCCATACCTGTATAATGCGTCTGGAAAGACTTTCTTGTTTCTGGATATATATGCTTAAAAAACATGATTATTACAATTTTCAAGAAACGACAAGATTGTTCCAGATGCCTTATGCCTTTAACAGTGAATAATAGAGACTTTTGTCTGCGCGGCCACTATTGCACAACCGGATTAAGTGGATTCCCGGCCCATCAGGTGCTCGAGAAATGTGGCAGCTATGCCATTTTGTGTGGTCCCATGCAGAGGTATTACACAGAATCATTCAATAACGCATCTGGATAGACTCGCTTCTGGATATAGGCTTAAAGGACAAGTTCACTCAAACTGTACTTTTGATATGTTATAGAGCATTGAAAACCATGCCAGTAGCACTTTATTCTAACTTTATAGCATGTTATAAAATATTGATGTGTATATATATATATATATGAAGGACTTGTGTCAGTGGGGAAAGACATGACAGAATTGAAGCGATGACTGAGGGTAATGTGATGATAATAATAATAATGATAATAATAATGTGGCTAGTCTTTTTGTGTTGACGATGACTGCACTCCAAGGTGGTGCCTGGGCAAATTGAATTGTCCCAAGGAGGTCAAGCTGTTGCTCACACAACAAAAGTAAGGTGGTGCCTGGGCAAATTGAATCGTCGTGAGGAGGTCAAGGGTTCCTCCTCCAAGCCAATCCTGGCTCATAGTCGGTCCATCACTGGATAACCCCTATCCGGAGCTAGTACCCATTTTCAGGGGAGTGGAGCATGCAGAGTGAAGTGTCTTGCTCGAGAACACTACGTAGCATCCCAGGAAGGACTTGAATGACCAACCTTTCAACCGAGAGTCCCAAGCTCTACCGACTGAGCTACTATGCCTCCACACAGCAAGCCATCCCTCTATTCCAATCACCACTCGTATCCAGCAGGGAAACCAAAAACAAAATGGCTAGTGGTGGATCACTCAACTATGCAACTGCATAGGCTGTTCTACAAATATTTTCATTCGTTGAAAGATTGAACGTTCCATTCAATGGGGCAAAGCCGAGTTGAATGGAACATTCAATCTTTCAACGAATGAAAAGATTTGTACTATATAGCACGAATTAAACAAGACTGCAACTATGCAGTGTGATTCCTTGCCAGAATAATTGGAATGAAACACATAACAAGTATGATGTCAACAACTGAAATTGACATTACCAAGTTATGTTGCTCAGAATATTGTCAGTGTTTGAATTCTGCATGTTGACTTCAGCTGAAAATAACAGGGAACATGTACTAACTACATGATGAACAAACATACAAAGTATGAACTCAATTGAAAGTTTGGTGTATCAAATTATGGTGGTTACAAGGTGTTCACAGTATTTGACCTCTGTTGCCATTTGACCTACACCAAACGAGCGATTGGTGATTCTTTGCCTTTGAATTTTAAACCTGATTTTATCATTTGACCTCTGTTGACGTCTGATGACTTCTAACGTCCACCAAAAACAATAGAACCATGTACCAACTACGACACACGTGCATACCAAGTATGAGCTCAATTGAAGTTTGCTCTATCAAGTTATGGTGGTTACAAGGTTTTTGGTGTTTGACCTCTGTTGATCTTTGACGCCAATCAAAAACAATTGGGACCATGTACTAATTATGGTGAACACACATACCACGTATGAGCTGAATTTAGGTTTGTCCTATCAAGTTATGGTGTTTACAAGATTTTTGGTTTTTGACCTCTGTTGACCTCAGATGACGATTGACCTCGACCAAAAACAATAGGCACCATGTACTAACAACGGTGAACACACATACCAAGTATGAGCTCAATTGAAGTTTGCCTTATCAAGTTATGGTGATTACAAGATTTTTAGTGTTTGACCACTGTCGACTTCAGATGACCTTTGACCTCAACCAAAAACAATAGGGACCATATACCATGTTGAACAAACATACCAAGTATGAGCTCAATTGAAGTTTGCCCTATCAAGTTATGGTGGTTACAAGAATTTCACTATTTTGACCACTGTTGACCTCAGATGACCTTCAACCTCAACCAAAAACAATAGGAACCATGTACTCACTAAGGGTCATCCACCACCCAAGTATGGAAAGGATTCGACCTTGCATCATTCAGTTATCGTGGTTACAAGAAGGTGTCACACACACGTACATACTTGAACGAATTTGCGAGGACGTCCATTTTAGGGAAAAAACAGAGTCCAAAACGCACACACTCGTTGGTCCAAAAGTCCTCGGAAGAATGGTGTGTTCACAAGTTGAAGTCCTCAGAAGAATAGTGCAAGATCAACCGGAAAAAACACACAGATTTTTTACGACCCACACATTAGTATCTACGAGGACTTACTCCTAATGTACCTAGGGGGTAGAGGGAACTATCCCAGAACGTTCTAATGCATTTCATTGCGGGGACGCGATTTCAAGTCCTGGGAAAAAAAGTCCGCACAAGAATTTGTGTTGACAAATCCAAGTTAACGTAAGTACGCCTGCGTCAACGCACACAGACTCACACAGACTGACATGTGTGACTGCATAGATTCCTTTTGCCTCTGGCAGGGAATAAAAAAGGCCTACAGACCTTTGTTAGGTATTACTAACAATAACATGCCTATTTCTAAAAAATAAAATAAAAACAAGAGCCGAAAATTATGTGATTCTTTGCCTCTACATTTAAAACCTGATTGTATTGTGACCTCTATTGACCTCAGATGACCTTTGACCACAATAAAACCCAACAGGGTCCATGTACTAACTATGATGAACACACATACCATGTATGAGCTCAATTGCAGTTTGCTCTGTCAAGTTATGGTGGTTACAAGGTTTTCACTAGTTGACCTCTGTTGACTTCAGATGACCTTGGACCTCAATCTTAAACAACAGGGTTCAATTCATGTACTATGATGAACACACATTAGCTCAATTGAAGTTTGCTATGCCAAGCATGAGACTGATCCCAGTTACAGTACCTCTCATTGAGTTTGCCTGATTACCAGCTAATTTTGGTTAAATGAGGTTTGGCGCCGCCCCTCATAAATAGTAATATCATATTATCCACACATATACTACACCTCCAAACCACCGAACAAAGTTTCATCAAAATTGGACATACGGTTGTGGATATATCAACTTTTAAAGAAATTCACTTAAAAATGAATAGGGTTCCTCTACTCACTATATGGGTAACCTACCCACCAAGTATGAGGCCGATCCCAGATACCCTCTTTGAGTTATCGTGATTACAAGCCGGCGTCACAGACACGCAGACACACACTTGCATGACTGAATAGATTCCTTTATGGTATGGACTTTTGCGGAAGACGAATCGACTGATCTAATTGAGTCTTCATGTCGTGAAGGTTTCTGATTTTATCACGACAAAGTCTGTCAGCTGGTTTAAAGAGCAACAAGAGTCAAGAAGAAAGAAGCCGTTAGTGCCGGTAAATTTAACTTTGAATCCTCAGTTAGGGTAACAGGTAACGATAGACGCATTCATATTCAACCTCCAAAACGTGCCCCAGTCAATGTTACTCAAACTTCGTCATTGATATCAGTGTTGCCAATTGTAGCGTCTCTTCCTTGACTCTTGCCGGTCTTCAGCGTTCAGTTTTGTCAAGGAGTCACAAAACATGTAATGTTTAAAGAGATTCCTTGATTGTAAAATGGCTGAAAGCCTGGTATGAATATCACTAGCCATTGTAAACTTAAACATGGTTTTCAGTGTCCAACCTTTGCTGACCTCGGCTTACTCTCTGACATCCACCAAAATCAATAGGGTCCCTGTACTCATCATGATCATGAGAAACATACACACAAAATTTGAACTTGA
>JAODUJ010294035.1:0-15488 GCA_027564615.1 Psolus chitonoides
ACTGCGATGGAGTACCTCCACTCCAGGACCAAAGCCCAGGCCATGTTCGGTGTACGTTCGGAACTGTGCTCCCCAGACTCTACAACCCCTTAGATCAACTTTCTCTGGGACCAGCTTATACGAGTTGTGCTCATTCTTGTTTCTTGACTCCTGTCAGCCTTTGAGCCAAATGTGGCCAAATGGTAGATGTAGCTATCTCTCAATGGTAGATGTAGCACTCAATGGCAGATGTGGCACTCAATGGTAGATGCATCACTCAATGGTAGATGTAGCAGTCACTCTATCCACTGCACCATGTTACCACTCAAATCCAGCTGTACACATGTCAATTTGTAGTAATCGCATCTTTTTGTGGAATAACTTTTTCTTTTAAATCAACTCCGAAATGACTAATTTGATATTCTGTATCACCCAAAAAGAGTTCATCATCATCATCAATTTTACGTCTGTTTTCGATGCTAGTTGTTATTCATTAACTTGCATGACAATTTTGCCTCCCTGAAACACGATGTCTCTAACAATCATTGTACTACTGTATTCACTGTCAACCGATATCTTCATGTACAACTATAAGCTAGAATGAATCATACATTAAAATGTATTGCAAGAGATATTTCCTGTTCCTAATACACGATCAGTACCATTGCACCTAGCTATAGAAAGGCTTATAACAAGAGCCCAATGGGCACTGTGTGGTTCCTTGCTGAATAAATGGAATATGGCTATGCTGTATAGCATCATCCTGCAGCTATACATTTACCAAGTTGCATTTGCACCAGGGCTCGAAATATCTCTTTCACTATAGCCCATCGGGCTACTGATTGTCAAATTCATCTAGCCCCATAGAGATTTGAACTAGCCTGATAAATGCCAGCTGTTGAAGAATACATTGGGACAGGTTTGTAAATTGGCTAGCCCAACAGACTTTTGTCATCAAATTTATACTAGCCCAGAGGTGTCCTCAACTAGCCCCGGGCTTTCGGACTTGTGGTTAATTCTAGCACTGATTTGCACAGGAGAGAATTTCACACGATATTATTGTTATAAGTGCCACAAACAGCATCAGGAAAATAAATATGATGATAATGTAACATTAATCCCATTGAAGTCTCAAGAGACTAGCCACTGATATTTTCCACAATACTCCTTTTATGCCATAGCTACTTGACAATTAATCCTAACTTTTTGTAATATTAACTCAAGCATGCCCATGTAATGAAGTTCAACCAACTTGCTCTATCATTAGCCTGAACCCAATTAACTACTCCTAATATATCTCACAGTAAAATACATATACATCATATTGCTTTGAATCTCTATACAAATTTCTATGTAAGTTTGATATTGCCTATAGGGGTGTAGTAGATTGTGTGAGCCAGTGGTGCACCCAGGATTTTGGACTGGGGGCGCTGAGAATTGTGCGAAGACTATCGAAGGGGAGCGCTAGCATCGGTTGGCGAGGAGCGTACCAAAAAATGTTTGGATAAAAATACCCCCTAGATCGCCGGAAATCGCCTTTCCCAGGCTCCGCAAGTAAGCTCCTGGAAATGGTATTCTCAGTATTTTCTTGGATGGAAAACCCTTTTCCTTAACATTATTGGCAGATTTTCAAAATATGATCACGTCTGTCCCATGCAGCTCTCTCAAAATGGTTGCACTACAGCAGCAACCCCAACCCTTCAGAGGGGGCTCAAGCCCCTAGAGTCCCCCCTAGGGTGTACCACTGGTGTGAGCAACAAGGCACATCTGAGTGTGGGCATATACTTCTATCAGGTAACCTATGACCAGGGTTAACTCTTTAGTGCTTTTCTCCAATTACACAGGGGGCACTTTGCAGGACAATGGCTGAAAAGAAGCTTAAGCTCAGCCCTTTTGTTCGGACATTCAGCGCCCCTGCTAGAAATGTGCGGTCGCAACTCGCAGGGACGAGCGCCGCGTGGCCAGGGGAAGAGGGGGGTGTGAATCACACCCCAAATGCCCTAATGAAGCAATGTGAAGACATACCCAAGTCGTGTGAAGAAATACCCAATTGGGCTTTGATACAAGACCATAAAACATATACTTTAACTTTAACATTTCAGTAGCATGCAATTCATACATTACATACAATGGTGTTAACTTGGTTAACAAGAATTTTTTCCAGGAGTATGGTAGACGGGCCACATAAAAAGAGAGCAGGATCTTTAGGGAAGGGTGCCAGTCCAACAGGGTTATATACCAGCAATTGATGAGACAAAAAACATTGGAGTTTCCCAGATGTTTCCCTGAGCAATACCCAAAGGAGGGCAGATAGGTCAGTCAGTAGTGCTCCAGACTCCAGATCGAAGGGTTGCGAGTTTGATTCCTCTCAGGACCGCTCAGCTTTTCCATTGTATCCTTGCTCCTCTCCACCCAGGTGCTAATTGGGGACCTGCCACGTAACTTGTACATCTAGTTAGTGCTGTATTGTAGCTGCTCATATGGGAAGTCCCCAAGGGAACACAATAAAGTGACACAGTCTGAAATGTGCAGGTCAGTGTGGGTTTGAAAAGTTTCCAATCTGGATCTGGTCATCAGCAAAACATCCCGAGGGACACATTACGCCAATGACCAGGGTAATATCTGTTGATCGTTTTGAGACCTTAGTGAAAAGGCGCTATATCAAATGCCGGATGTTATTATTATTGAAATTCCATGAGTAATATTTCAGTTTTATTGACTGCTTGGCAGGGGTGGCGCTAGCTGAGAAATTTTCAGAGGGATTTTCCATCCTTAGCTCCATAAAAAAGAGGGATCTCAAATTTTTGGTAGGGATCCTTCGGCCTCGGGTTTCATGAAAAAGAGGGATTTCAAATTTGTCGGCCTCCGAACTGGCCATCCCTGATGTAGAACTTCTCAACTTAGCACTGTAGGGACTGTACTGCAGCAGCCCAGGGAGGGGATTTCCTCTCCCGGCCGTTTATAAATTGTGGGAATCCATTTGGCGATGAGCGATTCTCGCATACGCGCTGCCTAGCGCCAACCCTGCTGCTTCGCCGATTGGTTATAGCATCAGCCTTGCAGCCGGGAGGTCTCGGGTTCGACCACGGGGCCCACATTCACAGGAAACATTCCCTGAGTTTCCCCCGATATTTAATGTTTTGCTCAAATTCTCAGAATTTCCCCGGACTGGAAAAATGTAAACTCATTTTTAAGGTTTCCCATGATGGCTGGGAACCCTGTCCAGTACCTCCATCTACAAGGAGAGCATTTGAAACAACTAAGAACCCATCAGGGCATTTAAACCAACCATATTTCTGCCACATATCAAATGAATTTGCTTCCTACTATGGTATTGTAGGAGCTTACCCATACAGTTTTCTATGACACTAGATGAGGGAACCAACCGAACCATGTTTGACAGGATCTAGTACAAATCCTAGGGAAACTTAGATCCCATTCAAAACCAGTGTCAACTGAATAGACTTGCTAAGAAAATCTAAACATTTCTATCTATCCTACATGAAGGTTAAGGCTACAAAGCCAAGGCTTTTTCGAGCCATACAGTAGCTTGTAACCGAATTCCATATGGAGAGAAGCAAAAAGATTATATTACCCTTCCTTTACGGAAGTGTCATTCTATATCTGGATTACCTATAGGCAGATCATTGTCTCACTTGAGACCACAACAACAAACCCACAAAGGCAGTCATGTACCACATGAATTTGAAAACCTACAAATGGTATTGTAGAACCTCACCATATGATTGTTCAAGACACTAGGTATTCCTGAGGGGTAAAACCATGCTTATAACATAGTTGTCCAGAGACAGTTGGACAGAGACAAATAGATAATTGACAGCCAGTCATAATTTCAATGTTGAAGTTGTGATAGAAATTTAAACAATAGGGTTCCAAAATAAGTCTGATAATTTGCATATCAGAGTGCCATGTGATACCATTGCCAGTTTACACTAAATTTACACTGTTCTATAAACTTGACGGACTCCTTTAGTATGTGGAACAAACACGTTTAATTCTCCATCATATAATAATATCCAGCAGCTTAATATTTAATGCAGCCAAACAGAATGAACTAAGGAACCCTGAAGTTGAGAAAGAGATGCCTAAACTCTACTCCAAACTGAAGAAGACTGACATAAAAGAAGAGATTTACTACATGTGGATTGGGACAGAAACCCAGGTATACACCATTAAAGGATCAAAGATAAAGTGGCAAAAGTGTCTAAAATGCAGGTTTCTAAATGGTAAAACATTTTGTAACTTCTATCTATATTCTACCTCTCACAAAGAGCAACATAGTCTTTCTCATGGTATACAAGGTTGTCATATAATCGGCAAAACTCCCGTTTTGGGAATCTACGAGTGACCTATACTCTAAAACAGGATACACTCCAAAACTTCTCTGATAGTAAGGACTGGACTTCGATTGAGGAAGATTGTTGAGATTTCATGTAAATATCGTGATGAAATAATTAGTTGAATTTTAACCAGATAGTAAATCAACAAAGCCACAAAGCTGGCAATTTAACAGAGGGAGATAGGGTGGCCAACCTGTGTTATGAGATGAATCGTGCAATCATTTCCATCTACAAAATAGAGATTTACTCAAAGATGTGGATTGGAACATAAACCCAGTTATACACCATTATAGGAGCAAGGATGAAGTGACAAAAATGCAGGTTTCTAAACAAAATTGAGACTTTTATATTTATTTCCACCCCTCACAAAGAGCACCATTGTCATTCTCACACATGGAATACAGGGTTGAATAAACTATGAGAAGCATCATGCAATGGTTTCTATCTGGGAGTGTAGAGAGATTACATCAAATACAAATGGTCATGCACCTAATCCCTGGCTCTTTCCCTCTCTGTCTATTCAACCATGTCAGGATGACAGTCATCAGTTTTGAGGGGTCCGTACAGAGGTCCAGCTACTGTAGAATCCTTATGATTACCCAGTGGACAAAGCTTGCTTGCACTTGTAGTATGATACATACTTGCGCAAGTTCCATACCTGCTTGTTCATGGCCATGCACCTATCTAATCCCTGCCTCGTTCCCTCTCTCTACATCCAACCATGTCAGGATGACAATCATCAGTTTGAGTGATCACTATAATTTGCACTGCAGAGGAATCCTGGTTGGGCCTTGGATACTAAGCTTGCTTGCACTTGTAGTATGATACTACAAACCTTGCAGGTTCCATGCCTGCTTGTTCCTACTCCATTGTTTAATGCTAAGCAACAACCAATATAAGATGGCAGTAGTGTTTGGTATGACCTAGCTTGGAGACTAAGCTTGCTTGCACTTGTAGTATGATACTACAAATCTTACAGGTTCCATGCCTGCTCGTTCCTACTCCATTGTTCAATGCTAATCAAAAACCAATATAAGATGGCAGTAGTGTTTGGTATGACCTAGCCTAGGAGACTAAGCTTGCTTGCACTTGTAGTATGATACTACAAACCTTGCAGGTTCCATGCCTGCTTGCTCCTACTCCATTGTTCAATGCTGAGCAACAACCAATATAAGATGGCAGTAGTGTTTGGTATGACCTAGCCTTGGAGACTGAGGTTGCTTGCACTTGTAGTATGATACTACAAATCTTGAAGGTTCCATGCCTGCTTGTTCCTACTCCATTGTTCAATGCTGAGCAACAACCAATATAAGATGGCAGTAGTGGTTGGTATGACTAAGCCTTGGAGACTGAGCTTGCTTGCACTTGTAGTATGATACTACAAACTGATACTACAAACCTTGCAGGTTTCATGCCTGCTTGTTCCTACTCCATTATTCAATGCTAAGCAACAACAAATACAAGATGGCAGTAGTGTTTGGTATGACCTAGCCTGCAGTCTGGACCCAATGCCGATGCTCGAACCTACTTGGTCCAAGAAGTCAAATCTGCAAAGCATTTCTGAGGCAACTTTTGATAGACTACATTTTCCTGTTTTTGTTGTGTATAAAGTGTGATTTGATTGGAGAAAGGAGGGTTTTTGGATTCCTTCAACACAATGGTTCTGCAATAACAATGTGACAAAGACTTTGCTACAACCTCTGTCATCATAGTAGCTAAACTGCTGAAGGATGAGAGTCCATCAAGCACCATGTCAAATGTTGGTCCTGCAAGCAGGATCGAATAGTAGGCTACTTGTTACATGCAGCCCTGTAATTCTCTGGACGCTATTACTTGGAAATAGGAACAGTGTGTTTCATCCATGGTCAAATGGCTTCAGCATTCCATGATAAGCCATACGGAAAGTGGTTCCCTGAATCCAGAGAATACTAAAGTAATCTACAACACCACTAACTAATCTCTCTCCTGTTACTGTACTTGTTAATCATCAAACTAATTTGAGCATGAGATTACACTGGTAGTACTGCCTATCACACGAATGACGAGAATTCTCGACAGAGGGCGCCCTATAAAATGAAGCATTCAAAACGATGTAACTCGGCCTAACAAGATACCTCGCTGTGCGTTTATAGCTTAAATTGTAGGATATGATGGCAGTAGACCAGAATGCCAGTGTTTGGTTTGATCGAACTACGGTGTCGGCTTTTATAGAGCTCACTTGAGGCCAAAATGAAGCCCGCCCACCATTTGGCTCAGCATGATAAGAGTTGATAGTGTGATGTCCACAATAGTTTTATTACGTCCACTATAGTTAGATTAATAGTGTGATGTCCACAATAGTTTGATTACGTCCACTAGAGTTTGATGATGTCCACAATAGTTTGATTACGTCCACTAGAGTTTGATGATGTCCACAATAGTTTGATTACGTCCACTATAGTTTGATGTTGTCCACAATAGTTTGATGATGTCCACAATAGTTTGATGAAGTCCACAATAGTTTGATTACGTCCACTATAGTTTGATGATGTCCACGATAGTTTGAGGTACAATGACTGTCCACAATAGTTTGATTACGTCCACTATAGTTTGATGATGTCCACGATAGTTTGAAAGTACAATGACTGTCCACAATAGTTTGATTACGTCCACTATAGTTTGATGATGTCCACGATAGTTTGAGGTACAATGACTCTTGGCAGGTTCCCTCGTAATAGTTCTCTGAAGTGAGGAGCACCTTTTTCTTATTTGTCAAGCAATACCATAACTAGAAGTGAACCCATTTAAAGAATATATTTATGGATAAAATTCAAGCAGTTTGCACGCATCTCTCAACGACAAAAACGACATTTCAGGGGGTTTACAAATGAGACAAAAAATGCAGTAACTATACCATTATTTGCATGCATCAATTTCAGCACTTAGTGAAATAATCTTTCCCCAAATCAACCAATAACTGAGCCATTATTTTCATGCATCGAATACAACACTTTTATTGAAGTAATCTTTTCCCAAATGAACCAATAACAGGACTCAAATTTGACACTTGTGGTGATGATGTTTCAAATCAACCATAACTGTTCATTTTCAGAAATTTACAACGCTCACCTAGATCATGACTGACATTGTCTTGTTTCCGAAGCGGGCAGAGAAATGAGGGTAACATCTAGAGCAAGATAATCCTCATTTGGGTTGTCATACTCGTGCAAGCAAAGTGAAAGTTCAACATGAACAGAACCCTGACTACGTTTGGTACTTCTCAAACTTGTAGGCAGAGAAAACCATGAAATTGGCTAGATCATGCTTAATGATGTACCTTATTCTTTTACTACTATAGGTAGGTAAAGTACAAGGGAGGAACTACTGCAGTGGTTCATGCTTCTGTGGAAGTTTAATTGTTGCTTTATAAGATGGGAAATGAATAAAGCTACTTTCATGTAATATATTGGCGATGGCAACTGCACATAATGGCAAAGACAATCCAGATATGATTGTTCAAATTATATATTGCAAGCTGTTTGTGGCATCCAGCAAATAGCTGAATCATTTAGCTCAGAAATTTGTTTCCAAAGCTGTAATCAACCATTGAGGCATAGTAAAGGTGTATTTGTTTTGGTTCATAATGCTCATTCAAGGCCCAAGCCAAGCTTGAGGTATGTCTGCTGTATGATAAGTATGTGTCATGTTGCAGTAACGAATCACTCTCGAGTACGAGTGAGGTTTTGCTGGACATGTTTTTACCACAAACCAGATTGCCATACTACCATTACCATACTGATGTGAACAGACTGCCCGACATTCTGCATTGACAGCTATATTTCTGCCACTGCAGTCACCATTGCCATATAAAGGTGAACGTAGCTTCAGGTGGAGAAAGAATAAGATCGTAAAGGGATGAATGAGCAAGAGAAATGTGTTAAGCTTGGGCAACTTATAAGGAGTTCTAATAGTCCTAATTCTACTCAAAGTGATAGGTTGGTTCCACAGAGAAGGTATCCATCTCCCAAGCAAGAAAGGCTCAATAAACAGGCCCGGTGGTTATATCCTAGTTTTACTGACGGAGAATGAGCACGAGTGTAGTACTCTGATAGGACATCAGTCCATTCCTGGATAAATCCTAACTGAAGCCAGGTCCAGCCAGCATATAACCAGGCCGCCTGAACAAATTGACAAATCTTCTACATTTTTTTATATAAAGAAACATAACTAACTGAGATATTACCAACAATGCGTTTCTGTTAATGTTTGCGAGCCAATATAAAACCAGCATGTAAGTGGGTTAGGGTGTTAGCGAGGTGCGAGTGAGCGCTCACACTGCAGAGTCCCGGGTTCAATCCCACCTTGTGCCTGGCCAGTCAAAAGCTGTTCTGTATTTGTTGATGTTCTCCCAATTTCTTGGTTCGTTGTAGTGGGAAGTATTAAATTCCGGGGTTCCTAGGTTCAATGGATGTTTCTGCGTGGCTGCAGAGCAGTGGCGACCGACAGGTGGCTACCACCCCTTTCAGTCTTTGGGGAAGTGGCTAACGGCTGGAAGTTTCACCTACGTCCGTCGGATGGGGACATTAAATGGCGGTCCCGGGAGCAGCATGGGATTGTATGGTTACAAGCCTGCCTGGTTACTATCTGAACACTATTCGAGAAGAGAAGGTGGGCCTTCACCGGTGTTCAGACATTTCTATCCTTGCTCCCTCTTTCATTTTCTCTTGTAAAGGAGGTCAGTTAGTTTTTAACGAGTGTTAGTTGATGATGAATGACTCAGTATTATTTTGAACACACATGCAAATGTGTCAGTAGTTTAAAGTAATATCACGTTGATGATTGTATGAATGATGTATCATACAAAATTTTAAAGTTTGGGAAGAACTCATTTTCAACAAACTTCAGATCATTTTCTCTTCACAAAATCACCATGTTGATGGCAACTGAGGTTTACCAAACAACCCTTTTCAACATTGTTCATCAGACATGGTATGGAATGGTATTTGTTGATCTATACAAATTTCAGAGTTTTACCAGCCCGCACCCAGATTTCTCTAGCTACAACTCTGGCCGAGACCATCTGTGTCCCAAACGAAATACACCACAATGTCTCAAACTAAACACACCACTGGTCTCTTCAATACTACCTCAATAAAGAGAAACCATGGTTTGAACACAAAACAACATACTGTACAGATACTACAAACTATTACTGTATACATGTTTCTCCTGTAATTGGGGGAATTAATTTTTTCATTGCACAAACTGATTGAGCTTTTTCAACCACACATGTCCAAACTTGTGGAGCTGGCCAACAGGCTGTGTCAAGATCTGTCTACTCTACTTGCCCAAGCAAACACAAAGAGAAAAGAAATAAGAACATTGAAATGGAAGAAGGATGAAGGAAGGAAGGAATGGTGAAATGGTGAAAATGATGAGCGCTAATGATGAATACTCTATGTCTACCTTTTCTTCTCTCTCTTAACTTCTGCGTAAACTGGTGGCACAATATCGGGATCAACATTTGTATTGGGACCACCACCATTCGTCACACCAGTTCCAGCTCTTAATGAGAGAGATGAGATACAATGTTTCTGATCGTGAATTTCAGTTCCAATAGCCTTTTCGGAATCACTTTGACATGATTTTTATCCACTGTTTTAAACTTTTAATTTATATCAGTTAATTATTACAGTGGACTAGTTTCCATCCATATAGGTTCGGATATTTGGATGCATTGACTGGCTAAACGGGGCATCTAACCATGAGAATGGTCTTGTCAATTAATCCATGGAGCAAAATAGTAGTCTCCAACCACAATGGAAGAGCCTTGTACTGATTATAACAGAATTGGACATTATAACAAGTTTAGTGGAACCTAAAACACTATGCCTCGCTTCTTGACAACTTTTGGTGAGCGGGCCATTGCTGTTGCTGGTCCACGGCTCCAGGCCTGTGGAACTCTCTTCCAACTTAAAAGAGTGTTCTTCGGTTAGTCTTTTTAGATGTAAACTTATAACTTTATTTTTTTAAACAAGCTTATTGATGTTTAATCTCTTATGCATTTCAATTGTCTTAATTTTTTTACTATTGTAAATACTTAACTTTTTGTACAGCGCAACAGATTATTTTTATAGTTGGGGCGTTTTATGAATGTTAATGTTATTATTCATTATTTATAAAACTAAAAGTCACTCCTTCCAGGGATCAATTAATAAAATACTATTTTAAACTGCTAGCTAGGGCCAAGATTATAGAACTTTGGAGATATTAGGTACGATTAAAAAAAGGGGGGGGGAAACACCAGTGGTTCAACAAGGAAGTGCTATTGGTTAGCATTCTGACATGACAATTTTCAAATCAGGAATATGCATGTCTGCCATAAATCTTTACAATACAGCAAACCTCAAAGACAATGCTCTAATTACCTGCATTCAAGTCTGCAAATTTCCCGGCAAGGAGGAAATAATTTTCCAGCAAGGAGTAAAAAATGCCCCATCAAATGCCTCGTGTCGTGTTAACCCATTTTTGTATTTAAAATTTCCCATGAGATGACTAAATTTCCCTCAAGTTGGCTAGATTTCCCAGCAAGGAGCTTGCCATATTGCCCATTTTCCCAGCCCTACAGGGCAGGGTTGCTAGACAGTTTTACACCAATTTTGAGTACCCATGAATGAAGCCCCAAACAGGGTGTAGTGTGGAGGAAATTTACTGTGGCTGCGGGTTAACTTTTGCTTCATTTTTCTTTTAAGTTCACAAGGTTATTCAACACAATTTATAATGTATTTTTTTAATTTTTTTGATTATACAGATAAATCATAGAAGAATGGTAGTTGGGGCCTGGGCTGGGGTGGGGGACAACAAGAGTCTCCTTATTTTGTATTTATGGATGAATTAATTTGTGCTCAGTGCTTTAAAAGAGTTTACTAGGGTTAAGGGTTGGCAGAATGTCTATACAGCTAAGATAATGTGATCATGTGAATGAATGGACAGTTATGTAATGATACACAAAATGTAATGGTATCAATGGAGGAGAAAATTTAGTTGATGAAAGTCATGAAACATAGGCTATACCTGTACAGTAGTTATTATAGATAACAATCCCAGATAACATACATGGCACACAATACAATTCTGGTTGGCCTGCCATGTCAACTACTTTGCAATGTTAATTTTCCCTAACCACAGCGTGACTTTAAGCATTGAATCAGCTGACTTCATAGGAAAATACTGTAGGCCACAGTTAGCTTCAAAAAGCGACAAGAGTCAAGAACAAAAGAAGCCGCTAGTTCCGGTAAATTAAACTTTAAATGACCTCAGTTAGTGTAATGTTACACTATACAATCGCATGACCTCCTCAAATATTGTACAGGCGAAGTTACTCAAATTTGATATCTGTGTTGCCAATTACAGCTTCTTCTCGACTCTTGCCTGCCTTTAATGTGGTGGGATGCAACATGTCAGATGATATTTGACCATGACAATGTTTTTCTCTCTCAGAGATTTCAGAGATTTTTCTTGGGGGGGGGGGGGGGGGGGGGGGAGGGGAGGGGCATTTTAGTTCATGCACTAAAATGGGAGTTTTGATGCATTTTGGACAATTTGGAAAATAAGTCTCATTCTACATATGTGGGACATCTTAAAGAGATGAATAATCTTATAAAATATTTACCTATTATTTGGCCCGTCTCCGTCATTTTTATCAACTCCAGCTGAAAGAGAATAATGAAATGTTCAAATATGCATTCAGTAATATTCCACAAGACACGTGGCACATTTTATAATTATGAATCCTATGACAAAATCCTGCATTGCAGTTTCGAATGCTCTACGCAAAGTATATGGTATGTGCCTATTCAGAGATGCTACAGGCGGCGATCGATTAGTCTCAAATGTTTGTGCAGTAATTTTCAGATTTGATATGCCATTTTGGCCAAAATTATATTCTATCTATAGTTTTGTGTACAAAAAAATGCATATTCACTTCTAAAATTGCATAGCAATTTGACTTTATGTAGCATTTCGCTCTGCTGACACCAGGCGAATTGAACACTGGCTACAGATTTCCAAAGGCCATAAGAAAGCAGCTCAGCAACTGCAGTTAGGCTCCTGTTCAGAGTAAATTGTCCTTGGTTAGACTAATAAAATGTTTGCTAACAGCCAGGGGAGTGCGTATTCAACACATGTTTTAGCGTACAATAATGTTTGGAGAGTAAAATTTAAAAGGTGTTACAATTCTCACTAGGATTGTACATGTATTAAAGCCCTATTCTGAGTTGAATTGCAGAATTTCAACGAATGTGAGTGTCAGTGTCTGTAACCTGGAGACCAAAATGGTATCCCGAGGTCTCACAAGATCAAGTTGCAGGGATCCGTCTTGAGGACCGTTCCCACTACTGCGATATGATACAATATAACATTTTTGCCACACGGCGAGTTGAATAGTGTTATTTCCAATGTGGCTGTTCATACTGCATGCGATATGATACATTTTTATCGGATGGATGTTGATAAAAAAAATCTTGACTTTTGTTGAACAACATTTTTGTCGCAGTGCGACATATCAGGTTTTTGCGAATCGATAATGGCGAGATCCTGCACGAGATCATGCACGTGTCACGTGACGGGCAGTATTTCTAGACAGAGGAAAGTCTATTGTGTATACAAAGGCATGCGACAGAAATGATGGATGCAGTGTGAACAGGCCATCCGATGAAAATGTGGCGTTGTATCGTAGTAGTGTGAATAGCACTCAATATGGGAATAATTGATAACATTTTTCTAACTTTTGTGGTCCCCAATCTGATTTTTCTCTCTTTCAACTCTTTAAAAAGTGTGGCAAGTGCTTGCATGCTGTTCCCTTGCAGGGAATTCATTGGCCTTTTCACATGCGAACCAGTCAGATTTCTCTCAGGGCCAGGCCCTGAGAGAACCCACCCAGATCAGTTTGTTATGTGAACCAGGTTCTAGCCTCCATTGAGGATTAGAGCCAGGCATTAGATGGAACCAAGACCACAGAGATTAGCGTTGTGAATTTTGCCATGTGAAAAGAAAGGCTGGTGCTAGGTGATGATATTCCTGTATTGCCACTCGCGTAACGTAAAAACATTTTTTAATAAAGTCACTGTATCCAACAATGAGACAATCCTATATTTTATCCCATATAAGTTATTATTTTCTTGTTATACTATGTTGCAATCGCAAGTGGCAACACGGTAAATTCCCCCTGTTGGCCCCATTTCGAAAGTAATTATGACCCAACTGTTTACAAAACTCGCTCTGTCTAGGTCCATCTGTTTTTTTTCACATGTCAAAAGGCCTAATGTGAATTTGGTTGTTCTGTTGCTATGGTAACCAACCATACAAGCAATCTCCTTGAATATAAAGTAGATTATAATTACCTCTACCAAGAACGAAGTCCACTCTTTGCAAATTGTGACAGCAATTAGGCAAAAAGGTTGGCAAATTTTACATTTTATTACAAATAATAACTTCTGATGAAAACAGGAAAAAAAAATTTGAATTCTACAAGACTACAACTGCTGTAATGTGACACTTGCAGGTGTGCAACATTTGAACAACTTCAAAACGAACAGAAAGTACTGGAAAGGCCAAATAAGAAATAGCAGTTTCTCGTCCACGACCTCATCCTTTTTATCCTGCCAACCATTTTTTTTAATCTCCACTTTTTTTCATTAATATTTTCAGTTTCAGTCATGATTTTTACTGTGCAACACTCCTAAGTTGGTCTCTCATCATGCGGATGGCGAGAATTCTTGCCCGAGGGCACCCTATAAAATGAAGCATTCAAAACGATATAACTCTGCCCAACGAGATACCCCCTTTGCGTTTATAGCTTGAATTGTGAATATGATGGCGGTAGACCAGAATGCCAGGTTTTTGTTTTGATCGAACTTCTGTGTCGGCTCGAGGCCAAAATGAAGCACGCCCTCAATTTGGCTCATCCTGATAAGAGTTAATACCACCTTGCCAGTGGAAATGTGCGCAAAAGAAGTTGCTGTTTCAAAATTAAAGGCCAATTTTGGGATCTGCATCATCCACCACAAAAAAAAGAGATGCCCTCAACCTCTCTTTTTCTGAAAGGTTAGGACGAGAAACTATTTTGTTTCACTTGACCTAATATGACTAAGAACGAATAGCATTGAAAGACTTGGACTCAAGAAAGTGCACAGAAAATGATTCATCATCTCTAACATAAAGCTGAAAAAGAGACAGTGCAGGGCTAGCCAATCTTTGCTCTCATCCCCCACAAATACTGCGTCCATCTTGTATCGTACTTTACTCTGACGTGACAGAGGGGGTGTTCGTGGGTGGAATTAGTGCATATTGTTAAGAAGGAAACGATTATGTGGGCAATGTTATTAATGGCTTTAATTTGCCCCTGTACCTCAATGATCAGGCCCTGGAAAATAATCAATTCCCCTGTGCCCTGCCCCAATGCTGATGAGAAATTGCGGCCCTATTCAGTGTTCTCCACAGGTTTCGAAGAGAGGCCCTGAGAGGGTGTGTGCGATTGCCGGGGGAGGAGTTTGAGGGGAGGTGTGCCCCGGATGGGTGCACACAACCACACAAGCTCAAAATCTCCCAACTTTATGATTATAAGGCAGGGTTGTTTGATTAAAATCACGTTGATTAAAATCACTGATTTAAATCGCGATTTAAATCACATGATTTTTTTCAAAAAAATCACTGATTTTAATCACTTTTTCAAATTTTCTCCATTTCTGGCAGAAAAAGTTGATTTAAAGTCAATCCAATCATTGGAATCAACTGATTGTACCCAATTACACACTTTAAAATGATTTTGACACAGGTATCCCTTCATAGAATTCCTCAACAAATTTTTAGCATATTAGGTTACTAATATCATATACACTCGATCACAAATAAAAATAAATCAATTTTGTTGTTACTTTTTTTGCTGAAATTTATTAAACAGATGGAGGATATGTAATGTTAATTTTCTCTTGTATATTAATCCATGATCTCTTCATATAGTTAGTATATAGTGATGATGGTCCAGAGTGATAATCTAATGATATACACCTAGGCCCAAATTAATCTTTGTTATTAAATGTTAATGTTTGTTAGAATCCCAAAGCCTATATCATACAATCTCGATTGGAGAAATGAAAGAATAAAATTAGT
>JAODUJ010294036.1:0-10060 GCA_027564615.1 Psolus chitonoides
ATGGCTCTCACCATTGCTCTCTCGGTCCTCCTCAAAATCGCCATCTCGCTTTCCCTCAAACACCATGTCTCGCTGCCGTACAATATTGCAGGTCTCACACAACTTTGATAGACTCTTCCTTTCATCTTCAAGGAAAACCTTTTCCCATTTAATATTTCTCCGCATTACCTGAACTTCACCCAGCCAAATCTTGCCCTTGCTGTCACAGCTGCTTCACACCCACCACTTGACAGAGCAAACTTCAATTGACCTCATGCTTGGTATGTGTGTTCATCATAGTTAGTACATGGACCCTGTTGTTTTGGATTGAGGTCAAAGATCATCTGAGGTCGAATAATAAAATCCGGTTTTAAATCTAAAGGCAAGTAATCACAAAGCCCTCAGCTCTTGTTTATACTGTATTATGCACAATTATAGTAAGTCCATGATACAAAACCTCCTTGTTACATGATAAGCACTGGACCTCAATAAACCGGACATACATAGAGCTAGGCGGAAGTGCTTCTACTTGTAGCATAATTATTGCTCTATAACATACCAGAATTCAATTTCAAATATATGTAAAATGTTAACAGAGACAGAAACTTACAATCTGGGCAATTCTGAGCATGCCAGGTATTGAATTGATGTAGGCAGCATTGTAGGTGCATTCGGGGGTAGATGATGTATCCATAGCATTGTAGGTGCCAACAGTGTTAGACGTTGTATTAGTCTTGGTCTCGTAGGCGTCGGGAAAATCAGACATCCTGGTCTGTGGTAGAAAAAAATAATAGATCTCGTAAACTGCCAATTACTATGGGTTGAATATAGTACATCATAGACAAGGTTTTATTTCTGAATTTTCGATGGGGGGGGGGGAGGATGACCATATCGGGGATGCTTCACAATCCACATAGGGGGGTCATTTTAAAACCAAAGTCAATGTACAAGTACTGTAACCACTGTCTTTGCAAGCTTCGACTTGTATCTTCGAGCACCCATTTGATGCGAGGGACACTCCTCTCGGCCTTTTACTTTTAGATCTCGAGAACTCATTTTATGCAGGTGACTAGGTGAGACTTTCAAAATTCTCTCATCCTTCTTTGTTTGTTTTCAACTAACATTGGTTCAAACTCAAAATTCTACTATTTTTTGTTGTGCATTTTGTAACATGAAATCAATATTTGGAAATGCATGTATGAATTATTGTTTGAACAGCATATAGGCTATTTGCCAATTACCTTGTTCTTGCATAAATAATCTGATTTCCTCTTGTTCTTTGACGGCCTCATCACTTCAAGTAAGTATATATGTATGGGTGCTGGGAAACATATATTCTCACAAAACTGAGGTCCTACTAAATGGCTCCCTAGTTTAATATTTATGAAAGAAACGCCTTTATGAAAGTTACTCTGCACACATTGACGAAATTGCAGAGAATGAGCAAGGGAATGTTAAACTTGACGGCGACAGTTTTGGCAAGTGTTTTGGCAATCACCCCCTGCCCCAACCTGGCTACACTTGTGGTTTTACCCAGAGTTCAACCAAGGAGTGCTCACAGCCTATTACTTCTTAACTCTTGCCATTACATTACAGTATCTGTACTTACCTAGTTTAACAATATTAAAAATATTTCAATAATAAAAATAAAACTTGAGCACCAATAGTGTAGCTCAAACCAAATATACATATAGGAGGGCGGATAGCTCAGTTGGTAGAGCTCCGGACTACACAGATCAAAAGGTTGCGAGTTTGATCCCTCTCAGGACCGCTCAGCTTTTCTGCTGTGTCCTTGGGCAAGGCACTTTACCTCCACTGCTCTTCTTTTACCCAGGTGCTAATTGGGGACCTGCGAGGTAACTTGTACATGTAGCGTTGCACCGTATTGTGGCAGCTCCTATAGGACACGATAAAGTGATACACTGAATAGTGCGCCAGGAGCGAACAGTCTGAAATGTGCACGTTAGTGTGAGTTTGACAAGTTACCTATGACCAGGGGTGAAAACGTACGATCGTGTGATAACGCTACAGCATTGATGCAAGACCTAAAACTACATTATCATCATTATCATATAAAATAATAATTATGCTGGTTATTACCATGCAAAATATACTTTTTGTTAACATCAACATACAAAGTATTACAAGCTCAAGCTGCTAACCTTCGACTTCTAGCAATAACAACAGGTATCATATATGAGGAATTTGCATATTAATTATGAGTTGATGCAAAGTTAGTAACACCAGTTTCATGTGAATCATAATTTGACGTCAAATGACCCCTGATGACCTGGGAAATGTTTGGAACCGATGTTGACTATATCTACTGAGTTTCATGTGAATCCATAATTCAACCTCAAATGACCCCTGGTGACCTCCAAATCACCATCAAAACTTTTGGCTCCGAATGTCGACTATATCTACCAAGTTCAATGTGAATCCAAAATTTGACCTCAAATGACCGCTGATGACCTCCAAATGACCTTGAAACTTTTTGGCATCGAATGTTGGCTATATCTACCAAATTTCATGTGAACCTACAATTTGACCTAAATTGATCCCTGATGACACCCAAAGTACCTTCAAGATTTTGGCATCGAATGTTGACTATATGTTTCAAGTTTCATGTCCATCCGACACTCTTTAGTGATTTGACCTTGATGAGTATTATTATGACAAACTATCAAAACTGTAGAAGTGTTTCTCATGTCTTCAGTTAATGGCCTCTACTGACCCCAATGTGACATTGGACCTGAAATTCTTGATACATTTTGTTGGCCCAACACCCAATGGTCATTGTGCCCAAGTTTTGTGGGTGGGTGGGTGGACAGACAGAGAAGACAGAGTGATAGACAAACACAATCGCTCACACCAGCTAGTTGGTATGAGCTAAAACAAAGATCGCAGACCCAAGTAATTTTCATTCTCTTCCATGCAAGAGTACTTGTTTTTAGATTAAATATGATGAAAATTTGGCACCCCACAGACTCACTGAGCTATTTCAAATTCAAGCCCTTGATTTTCAAAGCTGTTCAACTTACAGTGTCTTCCCCAGGCGTTCCCATCTCCTTGATAACATTCCTCTCTGTGTTGCTCTAACAAGAGATAACCAATAGACAATACTGTTAGAGCTCAAACAATGAGTTGGACAGCAGATTGCCTCCCCCCACTTACGCGGCCCCCTCAGCTGCTCCCATCTTCTTGATAACATTACTCTCTGTGTTGCACTAACAAGACTAAACTAAACCAATAGACAATACTGTTATTAGTAGGGCTCAAACAATCAATCAGACAGCGAATCGACTCCCTCGCTTCCGTGGCTGCCCCAGCCGCTCCCATCTCCTCGTCAACATTCCTTGATAACAAATACTAACAGCTGTTTCTTAGGGATATACTGGCGAGTGATATATTTCAATTGGTATACTGAATGACCCATTGAGGAGCTTAGAACCTGGTCATAGGTAACTTATCATACCAGCACTAGCGTGCACATTTCAAGCCACTTACAGTGCGTCACTTTATTATGTCCCATAGTCGAGCAGCCGCTATGCCGCCTATCGGCTATGTACAAGTTACCTCACTGTTACCCATTCACACCTGGGTGGAGAGGAGCAATCGGGATGATGTGCCTTGCCCAAAGAACACAACACAACAGTCTGACCAGGACTCAATCCCCGATCCATAGATCAGGACACCTGCGCCTTAACCACTTGGCCATTACGCCCCGAAGCCTGGTTCATCAATAGTACTACCGTCCTCAACGTACATGATCATTGTCTTCTACATGTACTTGACCCAATTCATTGTCATGTTCTACGTCTTGACAAGTAGCTGGTTCATGTGTTCCATCATCATGTACAGGTATATATTCATGAGCAATTGTGATGCGTCCTCAGTATGAATTAACATACCTGAATGTACGCATACACCGAACCTGGAAACAAGGGCGGATCCAGACATTTCTGTAAGGGGGGGCGAATTTCTGTAAGGGGGGGCGAATGGAGTTGTTGTCTGATATTTTGTATGATTTTCATGTTTTTTCATACTTTTGTATGCAAAAAAAATGTTGTAAGGGGGGGCGACCGCCCCGTCGCCCCCCCCTGGATCCGCCCCTGCCTGGAAACAATGTGCTTTACACGTAAACAGTGAGCTGTGTACAGCGGAGTGTATGTGTCACAAATGCCAACTTAACTTTCCAGCATCCCCAGCAAAGTGTTGTCGGCATGTAAAACACTAACAACCCACTGCCAATTAGCCAAATTTAAATTAATGAATATAAGAACTTCTCAAATTTGAAATCACACAGTAGGTTTTGTCAATTTATGGGTTGATATTCCCTCCTAATGTAGTCCATGAACAATGATGCTGATAGTGATTTCATGCACATCTTCCGCCTGAATTTGCATGAATGCAATTGGGACCTGCAATCATACCAAACAATTGAAAATCTAAATGTATGGCAGACCTGCTGTTCGGTAGCTTCTCTGAGCAGTCTAATTTGGGCCAGGATCTTCAACCGTGGTCCCAGAGGCTTCACTATATCTTTTAGAGATGCTTCGTCAAGCAGCAGGAGCGATTCTTCATCAATCATATGTTCTGTATAAAATGAATATCAATTAACAGTAAGTTTAGTCATGTGCAGTGTTTTGAGGGGACATTGAAGAACTGTGACTGAGAGAAGACATGGGTCATTAGTTTAAATTGATTTTAATTTTAAATGTATCATTCATATATGTAGAGGTTCTTCTTTTTGAAGAAATACAATTTTAAAGTTTCAAGTACAACATTTAGTATTTTAATTCACAAGGGATCAAAACGGGCTAAACCCCTACCCAGTATTCAACCCTTTTTTCATTGGCAATATTTCAAAGAAAAGAAGCTATATTTCTTCATTAATTAAACCCACAGAATTTTTTGGACTATCCTTTGTGTGAAAAGAATCCACTGCCATATGTAATATATGGGTCACTCCATATGAAATCTTCAGGAGGCTGTGGCTTGACCCCTCCAAAAAATATACGATTCTGAAGTATTTGATAGGACATTTTAGAAGAAGCATATTCTGAAAATACAGTTCAATAGCACCTAAACTATTTTAGTATTGAATTTTCAGTTTTTTTTTTTAAATGTGTCATTTTTAGGGATTGATAATTTACAAAGTATTATATATAATTCAAGACAGTTGAAATTCTCTCAAGTAGTTGTTTGTTGGCGGCCAAACAGCAAGACAGGACACTTTTGGAATTTCCTATATTATTTCTCGAGTTATACTCCTTTAAATGTGCTATTTCACACTTTCAGTCAGCATGATTAGGGCATTTTGAAGCTGAATAATACTAAGCTAAATATACCAGAGTTATGGTTGTGTTATCAAGCATAGTGTATTAAGTTCTCCACACTTGAGGCCCCTGGGTGTTTCCAATATATATTTATGAGCCTTTAAAGCCGCTCCGTTTGTCAAAATGGACCAACTTTGACAGTTAAAATGTAGATGTGGGACCAAGGGTCAAAATAAGGCAACTTAAACGGGCTCTAGTACTATAGTAAACCGGAGCCTGGTTCATAGGATTTTTGAATGAACCGGGCTCTAGTTTGTGCCCACCGGGAGCTAGTGTTTGGAAGACAATTATGCATAATTATGTTTGTTGGCTTTAAATATTGTGCAACTACCAGAGATAGCATAGTATCACTAGGTAAGTAGTTTCTGACATGTTTTTGCAATGTTTGTGAGCACTTTCCTACATTATTACAAACTCCAGTGTAAGAATGACAGGATTTTTTCAAGCCTCGGCCTTCCTTCTCCACTCAGATTCCTGCTAGAGGATGTAGATGTGTCTGTATTCACCACCTCAGCTGCCCTCCCCCACCACCAGCCACCCCACTCCCAGCCTCCCCCTCTCCCACATGACTGAACATTCAGTACCTTCATTTCTTCAGTCACCCTCACTGTACTTTAAATTTGACAAATTATAACCTACTAACTTTCCTTTGAACCCATCAATCTCTTCCCCAGAGTACACAACTTACCCAAGAGTAGTGATGATAAATACCATGATGATAAAAGGTCAGGGCTCCATAAATAAATGAACTTTGCCCCGTAGGGGTCATTTCTTCAACAAAACCAGGGTTGTTTTTTTTGTACTGTGTACAGTGAGATTTCAGATTTTCAGTGTAATGCAATTTGTCCGATTTAGTCTCATCAGGCGCAAGTAAAAAAAAAATAGCGCTCAGTAGGGTGAGACTGAGCGCTATCAAGGGCCAACCAGTGGGCAAATATCGCCCAGCGCCCGTTTATTTTTACCCTTGTGTGGGACAGGTAGTACAAATCCAATTCTTTTTTGCTAACATAGATTCACCAAAACTCACCTGGTTCGGTAATCTACAAGCCCCGATACTTACCTCATGAATCTCTACCTTAACGATACATCTAAGTTAGCCAATGCCGCAGATTACCACTGGTGAAAGGTTGAAATAACCCAGTAGAGGGCGCTATGCCCCAATAGGACGAGTCGGTCTAGATCCTCAAATCCCCATTCCTGAGCCCGGGGTGAAACTGGGAAGGAGATGAGATCGATCCAAATCCTGCCTGTAAAATACTAAGGCTAAACTCTTAGAAGTTTGGAAACCTAAAAAGAACAGAGTCTCCACTTAACTTGTGAGCATGTTCCTGTGTTCTATCAACTGTATACTCTGTTTTCAGGCTCTCCTTATCCCTATGCCTGTATCTCTGTTTTAATCCTTATCCTTGTTGTTGTCCTTTCCCTTATCCTTGTCTCTGTCAACATGATTGTCCTTCCTCTGTCTTTGTTGCAACTCTCTCAAAACAGCTCTGTTGAAGTGGTGGCTCCCGTAGACTTCCATATTCCCCGGAAAGGGTGGCCTTAAGGAAGGAGTCCTGTGCTCATTGCTGGAGGTAGAATGATGGGTTGTAGAGATACAGGAAGTAAGTATTGAGGCTCATAGATTTCCAAACCAGGTGGGTTTTGGTGAATCTATATCACCCCACACTTACCTTGTGTAACTCTTCTTTACCATATTACCGATATGTAAGAGATAGCATTGTTACTGAGAAGGACACCGACAGAGAGGGCCCCGGAGCCCTCAGGACATAAGAGACAGACTCACTTTCTGCAGGAAGATGCTGAGGAAAAACTGAAAAGAGACAAATGTGGAAGGATCTTCCAAGCTGTCGCTTTCCTGATGCCCTCCAAAGGCCCTCGAGCGAACCAAGCCTTAGATGTCGAGTGCGGCTATAAAAGTCTGGGGCCTGACCTCTCTCTCCAGGAACGGCCCGAGGCGACTAGCTTGAGCAACCACTTTGAAATGAATCCTTAGTTGCTGCCGAATAGGCCGTGATCTCTAGGTAGGCTGAACAGTCCCTCTGAGGAGGCCTATGCAAGCATTTATAGTTCGAGTTCCCGCTCTGCTCAGAGAAGTCCATGAAGGCTAGGGATAGGCCTAGGCCCGTACTGATTTCCTAGCCTAGGCCAAGCCAAGAAATACCTCAATCTCAGCTCCTGTCTAGGTTAGAGGTTAACATAATGGGTACTCTGGCCTCCCGCACGCTGGAATGGCTTGGCTGACTATCTGCTACTACCAGTCCTTTATGTTACGCCTGACGGCCTGTAGCCTACCCTCACCCTGTCCGAATATAGACCATGCCTAATGTACAGTCTCTAGACCATGCCTAATGTACTAGGGCCGAATAGAAGAAAAAAATCGTTTCCGCTATCCCGCCCGTCTCTAAAAAAGGTGCCAAGATTTTTTCGTTATCCCACTTTTTTTGGGGGGGGGGGTGGAAGTAGGGCCTACACATTGTGTAATATTGGTTTGGGGATTTATTTTGGTTTACTGTTTACATGCTATAAAGTAAAAAAATAGACATTGAAGCAAGTCTTAGTCTTGGAACAAGATTAATTTCATGTTCTCAATAGAAATTCCCAAGTTTAATTCCGGTAAAATATTTATATAAAATAAAAATAAATCCCGCCTTCCGTCCCATTTTTTCACCAAGGTGTTACCGGAAACCAAAATATTTTTTGAGTTGGCCTACTATGAAAGTTCGCAACTCGATTATCAGGCCTTCATCTCAAACTCATATTTTGGGAATGATTATGGATTCCTCTTTGACAATGACTAATCATGTGAACAACATCTATGTAAAGCTGCTCTGCATGCAATAAGAATGATAGGGAACATTCGACAATACTTGAATCAGAAAACCACCACCATGCTGATCCATGCATTTGTTACATCTCAGTTGGATGCCTGTAATTCATTGTTGTTTGGTCTTCCTGATAGTGAAATCGCCAAGATTCAGCGAGTGCAAAACATTGCAGCTCAACTTATTCTTCGCGTTCCGAGGCATGTGCATATTACACGCTCTACCAGCTCCACTGGCTCCCAATAAAGCAGAGAGTAGCAAAATTCTTCTACTCACTGACTGATACAACAGCATGAAATCTCAAGAACGCCACTCCAACATGAAACATCTGTTAAACCCTACCTAAGCTAAGCTGTAGGTAGGCAGGACGTTGGCTCCACGAATATGGTTTTCTCCACATTGTTCTATCTTGTGCTGTGATATATGCCGAATAGAAGGAGCGGTTGAAGAGGATGTCGTTTTCATCGCTTCCTCTGCCTGCCCCGCCTGTTTGTTCCACTCACTGTTTCAAGCAGGATACGTTTAGGTAGCCGGATGTGGTCCATTCTAAGGATATGGCCAAACCAGGAAAGCTGGGCTTCATGGATGTGGGTGGTGATTCTCTTCGGCGGATTTCCATCTGTTGAGATTCTCTTTAAAACCTCTTCATTTATTGATCTTGTCCTGCCAATGGATGTTCAGAATTTTCCTGTAGCACCGCATTTCAAAGGCTTCCAGCTTCTTTTGGTCTGGACTGGATACTACTGTGTCCATTCCCAAAAATCATGGAGTTGGGAGATTTTAGAGTTGATGTTGTTATATATACACCCTCCCATTAGACCTCCCCTTAGAACCCTCCCCATAGAACAGAACCCTCCCCTTAGAACCCTTTCCAGGACATGAAACACATATTGTTGCTTGAACTGTACTCCCTATCAATGATTTCTGGCTAAAGCCCTGCTTCTTATCTTCACATGTTGACATCCTATTGAAGGAGTCTCTCCTGATCAAATAATTGGTCCTATCATGTTAATCATAAAATCTAAAGAATGGTGTCTTGACATGATTTTTTTTGCCATGTCAACATCCAGAGTCAAAGACTAAAAAAAGATGTTTTCTCAACAAGGCTTTAGCCATCCAGCAGTCCATTGGACAGTGCCCCTCCCCCCAAAATGTTTTCTTTTCTTCGGAATAGGCCTATACATCAGATCTGCAAAGAACAGTTGTATTTACTGATGTTGCTTATTATCGATGTTGAAAAAAGTGACTCATCTTGTACCAGAATATTTGATTTTAAATCTATATACACTATTGTACATCGGAATCATAACAAAAAGGCGTGGTTAACCGACCAGTGAACTAAATCCGATGGAAGAATACATCCATCATGATTATTTTCGATTCCAAACCTAATTGCAAATAAAAAACATGGCATTGGAACATACATCAGGCGATACAATATCAAATAACATCAGAATTCTCAAACTTAAGAAAAAGTACAAAAACATCGGAAAACGAATCGGACATCAGCCAATGTTGCGAAAAAAACTATGGACATCGGATCGGCCGATATTAGTAAATTTGTTAGAGCCGTAATCTACACATGTACCTGTATACTGTATTAAATCAGAATTGTAGAAAGTGGACATAATATCTGAAATATGAAGTGATGAGAATCCATCTGGACATGGATGACACTTAAAACAGGTTGCTAATGTCATATGGCAAGATAATCTATTACACATGTATGTAAAAACAACTTCTTTGGCACTTTCAAGCTTTTGTATTTTTGTTTTCTTTATAAATATACAATATTTGTATATGGAGATTTTATTTCATACATCTAGTATCCACAAAGTATTAGGGCTGTTGATTTACGAATATTTTGGTATTCGGTACTCGTTACCCACTATTCGAACGAATACCGAATACTCGTTA
>JAODUJ010294147.1:0-10060 GCA_027564615.1 Psolus chitonoides
TAGGCTTGTATAAGGAGATCTTGATCCCAACGCACACATATATATATACACATCATTTCACTGTGACTCCGCCCTCCGCGCCCTCCACTCAAGAAGTATATTTTAAGAACTTATACTTTATGATATAATGTCAAGAATAAGGTTCACTGCTGACTGCGACTCCGCCCTCCGGTCTAAAAAAGAGCTCCTTCCTGATGGTGGGGTATTCTGGAGTTACTCCATATTTTTCAATGCTAAACCTTAAAATGTGGGATGGAACCAAATTTGGCCCCCTAAATGGGGACAGAAATCGTGTTCGCCCCCTCACACCATGAAGGCTGGCTATGCCACTGAGTCTGAGCCTAAATCAGGAATATTATCAATATTATAAATTTGCCTGAGCCCTGAAGATTTCCTCAGGATCATTACCATCATGTGGATCATAATATAGCCTTCATTGCCAAATTTATTATACAGTTTAGTCGTATTGCAGAGTGTCCTCACTGGATCTACAAATTGAGTAACAACTAAAACGTTAGGCTCTGGCCCAGACGAAATATGCTGAATTGCATAAATTTGCAGTCTATCAATACTCAGTGCCACACAGTAAAGTAGTTAGCCAACACAGTGACACTGTGTCAGGAACATTGGAAATCCATTTGGCTACATCAAATTAACTGTTTTGTTGATTTGTTGCTTTGGTAATTTGTTCAGGATTATTAGAAACACCCTTTAGAAATGTTTCGCTAGTTAAATAAAATACCCCAAAAAACATTACGTTTCTCTACTTGTAAAATTTAAGAAACATATGTATCAAAATACTGCCGTGCACGTAGAATAACGTTATGCACACACACAGCTACAAATTACAATAGCTAGCTAAACTATACTATAGTTACACTTGTGAGCAAGCCTTGGCTAGGCTATGCACTTACTAACTGTGTAGGTGCCACGTAAGATAGACCTACAAATGAAACATTTCTAGATTTGAATCGATAACAACAGAGATACTACACAAAAAAGGTAATCACGACATTTCTAAAGAATCGTCAATTTAATTTTAAATACCTGTTGTTCTCCGATTATGAGCTTCTTTAGGTAATCCTTGTGAAACTTTATGGACCGTGGTCAACTCAATGAAGGAACAGTCCGATTAATTAGGTACTTATGCGCATGTGCAGACCTATTGACTGCAAAAGTTCAGAGGTGTCCAGTTATGTCATATTTTATGGATTTACCTATAAATTCTAAGTTTACGTGGACATTCCATCGACTTGGGGATTCGATTCCAAAAAGTAAATATATTTACATATTCCAGGACAGAATTAACGTAATTTATAGAAGGTACAGATCTCAAATTTCGCACTTTTTGGCTTCAATTGTGAACTTCCGGTGTCAATAGACCAATCCAAGAAGGAACGCCCACCGCGACAAACATAAACAATCAAAACATATGTTCGATGTAAACACACAAACCTACTTTCATGGAGCTATTGTACAGCAAGAAAGTAGACGGAGGCTTTGTGATTCCTCGCCTCAATAATAAATTATTTCACCACAAGTATGATTCAAATTTACTTTGCGTTGACGCTACAGAAGCACACAGCAACCACCACTACAGCACCCCCGGAGAATGCTTGTGTCCAGCTTAATTTGTGGCCTAAATGCAGTGGCGTAGCCAGAAGGGGGAAGGGGAAGAGTGCATGCCCCTCGCAGAAATGTTTGGGGACGAAATGGGGACGATGGCAAGGAAAATGATTGCTCTTTAGCTGTTTTTCCCATGCTGAACCTTAAAATGGGGATGTCAATTTTGTTTTTTCCCCCTAAAATGGTGACAGAAATTTCGTTATACCCCTCACACTAATAAGCTACGCCACTGCTTAAATGTGATGTTTATAACACAAAGATCGACATAACAACGGAAAAAATGTGGACGCTTCGCTCGCAGTGGTCTCGTGCAGTCTCTTGTTCATATTTTTAATGGCGATACATTTGTGTAGCCAACCAAACACAACAGCTACATACCTATGGGCCTATGAGACAACTTTTCTGTATTTTGGCGAGGGGTCCCTAAATGCCCACGTGACAAAACTTGGTGCCCAGTGAACATTCCTGGGATATAGTAGGAGCAGGCCCTCTATTTGGAAAGTTGTTTTCTGCTGTAACTTTACTTTTATAGCTCTGGTGGCAATGAAACTTGGTAGTATTGTAGTAGTGTACTACATGTTGTCTACAAAATCAATCATATCGCCATCAGTCATATCGAATTATATGCAATGGTCAGTTTAGAGGCCAAACCTAATTTTCAATACTTGAAAAAAGGGCTGTATAGTAAAATTCTTTCTTCTTTAAAACTGTTTATGCTACATACATGAACCTTTACACAAATACTGACCATTTTCTTATGAGTAAATTGCTGGTTGCGGTTTGCGATCGGATTAACCTTGTTGCCATGGCAACAAAAAACAAAGAAAAGGTTAAAATTGATATTGAATTAACTATAACTTTTAATTTACAAAACCATCCATCGGATTGTCGATAATGTTGCAAAGAACATTCGTACCAAGTTTCATGTTGATAGGGGTTCGGTTCTTGAGTTTTAGCATTTTTAGTAAAAAAGAGGGCGTTTGGCGTGAATCGCGTTTAAAGTTCGATGACCGTAAAATTATTCGCTCACTAGTGATTTTGGCCATATAAAGTCCAAATTTTCAGCGTTTTTTGCTGCCATACTTGTTCCTAGACACCCCTACTTGAACCTTTTCCTCTGCTCTTTAGTTGGTTCCTGTGCAGCAGTGCATACTAAAGATCCAGTTCATTACACCTGTATGAAACGCCCTCTTGCTGCGGCCAATTTTTTTCAAGATGTTTTTCCCCTGCCGCTTCTTCTCTCTTCTCGTCTCATCTCCTCTCCCTCAACTCTTTTTTACCGTTCTCAATTCTTATTTTGTCTTCACTCTTAATTAAGGAAAAACACCCAGAGTGGATGTCTAGTATTGATATTTTACCCCACTTGGCAGTTGGCAGAGGTACCCTTGGTGTACTGAAGAATTGTGAGAATAATGACAACTTCTACAGCACGATTTGGTTTGTTTACAAGTCCGTTGCCATGGTAACGGCATCGAAAAATTTAAAAAATGAATTTTAGAACGTTAATTAAGAGGGCTGATTTTTTTAATAGAATTTTTGTGCATGACCATCTTGTTTTAGACACTCTAAACTGTCCAGGCATTTCTGCAATAAAAAGTTTTTGGTCAAGTGAGGGCGTGCTCCTACTGCATTGCCCCCTTGAAGGGGAACTGGGGGAATCATTTTCGAAGAGATATGTTGTAGAGCATTCAAATTCAAGTACTTTACCAAGAAACTGCATTAAGAAACCTTGTTTAGTTTTCGAGTTATCGAGTTTTCTAGTTTTAAGAAGTTGGAGACTTTTAGCAAGTCTATGATGTATAACAGGAAGAACAAGATGGAAGTCTAATGTTATTCATTGATTTTCACTTCAACGGTCCACATTAATGACAACTGATGTTTTCATTTTGGTTTGTTGTAGTACAAAATATACAAAATATACAGAACTATCACTTCCAAAAAATTTACTCAAGAAAATGAGTCCCTTCGTTGAACATTAATTAAACAAATTATAAAGAAATACATAGGTCAAAATAGCTAGTAGTCCCTGTGTGACATCATGGGCTCGCGAAAAGTCTCCTACTTCTCCAATTTTGAAATCTTGGAAACTCGAAAACTAAACAAGATTTTTTGAATGCACTTTTTTGGTAAAGTGCTTGTATTTGATTGCTCTACAACATATCTCTTCAAAAAAATCCTCCAGTTCCCCTTTAATGAGGTAAAACCTCGGGTCGGGAGCTCGTATGGAACCCGCGATGAAATGGCCTATGGCCAACAACAACCCCGAGAGGACAATAATATATATTTTAAATGTATTTGCATGCAAATAACGTATGCAAAACAAACCATAGTAGCAAGGGCCTGGGTCATGGGGAGGGGGGAACAATGGGGGACGTGCCCCTTCACTTTTTTAGAATACTCCCATTGACTTCAAATTTTAACACAGTCAACTTTCTGAAATTTAGGCTATGCCTCCCCCTCCCCTTCCGCGCCACACTTTTGAAAACGGATCCACGCCAATGCATGGTAGGCCTTAATTATTATTCTTGTCTTCATTGCTAAGATTAAAAATATCTTCAGAACATCGTAAAATCTTTGGGGAAAAATGAGAAACAAATTTGGTCACAGCCAAGCTATTTGTTTTCACCTCTGCTATAATAGTAACAAACTCATTTTGAACCTGACCAATTGTTGAAGTTAAATTTTCGTTAAACGGTTGAAATCTTGAAAAATAAAGTATATGCTATTGCTATATATCCTTTATACTATTTTGAGAAGTGTTGCCATTGATGAATAGGCAAACAAAATCAAGAACACCGCGAGAAATTTCCCCATGATATGGATGGAGCTCTCCCCTTACTCATATCACGACTAACGACACAAACATCGCTTGATAGATACAAGGGCACAATTCTCTCACTTCCATCGCGAATAACACCGCGCGAGATTGCCCCATGGTATGGATGGCGCTCTCCCATTACTCGCATCACGAACATCGACACAGACATCACTTAATAACCGTTATCATGCGGGAGGCGGGCCATCCCGCCCGGGGCCTTTATAAGCAGGAAACAGGTGCCAGTCAGTGCCATTGTTCGTATATTCCAGCAGTTACGTAACAGTGTCACCCGCATGAGGCACTTCACATGGTCGAGCAACTCCGGTAGCTGCGCAACTTCGAGGACCGCGTGAACTAGTGAAGACGTGTCTGCTGAGTTCGGAACGCTCAGCATTTTTCAAACACCGTTGAAGAAGGCATGAAATGGGTTTATAAGAACAACATCTCACTGTTTATTTTTTTCCAAAAATGAATCATTTTTGAGAAATGATCATTTTTATCACGCGATCCTAAAGGCATCCGTAGATTCCCGAGTGAAAACGTCAACTTGGTCAAGTCAATATGTGACGTCAGCCTAGGAACTCCGATGCATCGTTGCCATGGACTTCGGTGGAGCTCGTAGATGTCTGACTACTGAAGCTACACAAATGACTATACATCAACTGGTAACATAACGGCTTGACTGTTGCAACCGCCTCTTGATGGGCGTAATAAAACGTCTCCTAAATAAGCTTCAAAACGTCCAGAGGACTTCTGCTAGACTGATTACTAACAAATGTAAGTTCGATTCCATCACCTCCAAGCTTGACAACGGATTGACTATACAATTATCATGCTTGTCAACAAAGCTCTTCATAACCAGACTCCTGAAATAGCAAACATGCTCCAAGTTAATGTTCAACAGCGACGTCTTCGTTCTTCAAGTTCTTCGTCGCATCTTCTTGTTACGCCCAAGACCCGATGTGCCTCATTTGCCTGTTCATCTGTGAGGCCCATACGCAGTAACGTCTGTGCTTCAAGCGCAAATTAGAGCATGTGTATGATTTTGGCGCTATATAAATGTCATTTGATTGATTGATTGATGGACCGCGAAGACCGCAATAGCGATTGCCCGAGCGATTGATGCGATTACTGGTACGAATATTGCGACCACTCGTGCGATAGAAGGAAGTGCACGTTTGTGATTTTTTGCCTTAGGATTTGAAACCAGATATAATCGTTTGACCTAGCTCTGTTGATCCAGGTGACATTTGACCTCAACCAAACACAATAAGGACCATCTACTCACTATGGGTAATCCATCACCCAAGTATGAGAATGATCGGACCTTGCGTCATTCACTTATATAGAGTGGTCACAAGAGGCGTCACAGATACACACACCCATGCCTGCACAGATTCCTTTTGCCTCTGGCAAGGAATCAAAAAGTGGTTCTGAGCAACTTTCAGCGAAATTACATTTGGCCACGCCCCTCAGAAAAATTAATGACGTGCAATAAGATACTAACCTAGGCATGTATCCCACTTACCAATGCCACCAAAAAACAATCGGACGTATGTTTGCCGAGATATTAACATTTAAAGAAATTGCTTTTAAGCTCTGCCCACTCGTGAATATTAATTAAATTGGCACCAAAAACAATAGGGGCCATCCATTCACTGTGGGTAACCCACCACCCACGTATGAGCATGATCGAACCTTGCGTCATTGACTTACTATAGCAGCTTTCAGTGAAATAACATTTGGCCACCACGCTGCCCAATAGATGCGTACGTTGGGGTTAGGGTTAGGAGGTTAGTAGCTTAGAACATGCACATATCGAATTGTGGACATGTGTGGAAATGCATGCCTAGTAGCTTAGTAGCGTTTGGACATGTACGTTTTTTAGTGGCACTAAGCTTGAACCATAATGTACGCATTGGCTGCATTTGGCCCCGCTTCTCATGAATATTAATGACATGCAATAAGATACTAACCTACGCATGTATCCCACCTCCTATCAATGCCACCAGAACAAGATTGAACAAAATGGGACACACGATTGCCGGGATATTAACATTTGAATGAATTGCTTCGAAGCCCCGCCCATTCATGAATATTAATGAGATTGGCACTAAAAACAATGGAGACCATCTACTAACTATGGGTAATCCACCACCCAAGTATGATAATGTTCAGCCCTTGCATCATTGACTTGGAGTGGTTACGAGCAATTTTCAGCGATTTTACATTTGGCCCCGCCCCTCATGTATATTATTGACGCGCAATAAGATACTGACCCACGCACGTACTCCACCTCCTATCAATGCCACCAGACAAGTTCGAACAAAATTGGACATACCGTTGTAGAGATACTGACATTTTAGGAAATTGCTTCTAAGCCCCGCCCATTAGGAATATTAATGAGATTTGCACCAAAATCAATAGGGATCATCTACTCAACTTGGGGAATCGATGTTCCAAGTATGATATCAGTCCACCATGTCACTGCCGAGAAAACGTAGTTACCAGCAATTCTCAGTGTGACCTTTGTTGACCCCAGATGACCTCTGACCTCCACCAAAATAAATTGTGATCAGCTATGAACTATGATGGACACACATACCGAGCGTGAGCTCAATTGAAGTTCGCCCTATTAACAGTGGCGGCGTTACGGTGGGTCATGAGGGGGCATTTGTCCTCGCAGATTTTGGTCTTGCCCCCTAGATCCCCCCTCTAGTTGAGAGTCATCAGGTGCTGGCCATGAATTTGAAATGTTTTGTAGAGGGTATACCCATGACAATTGTTATTGGTAGTCCTATTTTGTATCGAAATCACTAGATTTGTAGGAAAATACCCCTTTAGATCCCTCCCCCATATATTAGTGTTACATTTTGGAAAATTTGGTTTGCCCCCCCAGAATTTTGGGTTGCCCCCAACTTGCCCCCTCAGATTTTCAAGTCTGGTGCCGCCACTGGTGGACGCCCAGGGCGTCCCCAGTGGTCAGCCAGGAGAACCAATGGGTCGGTGGACGCCCAGGGGGTCGGCAAGGGGTACCGTAAGTGATGAATCGGGTGGTCTCTAAAATAATGTATAGGCTAATTTGACATAAAAACAGGGTTAACTAAAATATTTGTCATTCTCAAATGACAAATATGCGTTTATAGAGGGGGTGTTGAAGGTGTGCCCCCCCCCCTCTCTCCCCAATATTCCATATTGCTCAAAATGATGATAGTTGGAAAGTCAGAGTGCGGCAGTCGGTATTTCGAAATATCCGTATAGTACTGCTCATACGAAAGTAAAAGTATAAACTTATCTTCAGACAAACCTCTACAGTTTTGGTGTTATGATGCATGATAACTAATTATAAATACATTTCAAGCGCAATAGGAATCCTTTTTAAGACCTGTGACAATTAGCCCCTAGGTCAGCGAAAAGGTGGAGATAGAGGAGACCCTCCTCTAATCAAATCACCCTATGTTAACGTTTTTCGTCCGTTACGAAAATTTCCCCTGAGCATGCCGGAGGGATGGTGACAGAGGGGCAAGCCCCATACTAGAAACACCCCATGTTATTGAGATACCATACATTGTTGGCCAAACATAGCATTAAACACGCCGTGTGCCTTTCGCGTTATCAGGTTATTGAGTTGCTTCCAACTATTCGAAACAATTTTCACAATATCAGTCATCTTCTTAATGGACCCCCACACACCACGCTACCCCAGGGGGGGGGGGCGTGATTCAGTGGTTTGAGTGTTTCGCTTGCACCAATAGACCCTGGTTCGAATCCCGCTCGTGGCTTGCTCGTCAAAAACTGTTTTGCATGCAGCTAATGATGGTTTCGCAATTTCTGGTTTCTGTAGCCTACTGTAGTTATTGTTGATTTCGTTGTAGTGGGACGGAAGCAATTGATTCGGGAAACATGGGTTTGTTGGTGAGGTTCGACACGGTTGCCCTGCAGTGGTGACGGACAGGTTGCTATCGGCTAAAGGCTGAGCGCTTCCCTCACGTCTGTCGGATGGGGACGTTAAATGGCGGTCCCCGGGGCAGGATGGGATTGTAATAGTTACACGCCTGCCTGGTTACGCTCTGAACACTGTTGGAAAAGAGAAGGCGAGTTATTGCCTTTGTTAATCCATGCTTACACTTGGCCTCCGGCTTCCTCGCTGAGCCTCATTTGGCTCCATGAACCCGTAGAATAATAAACACACACACACACTTCAGAAACCTTTCGGCATAAGAATACTAATCTTCCTTCTCCAGTCAGATTGCTATATTCATGTGGTATGTGCCGAGCAAAGGTGTTATACGATTACGAAACTATTCTTATATGTTAATACGAAGTTCGCGACCGTCGCTTACACACCACCGTACAAGCTTCGCGCCGCTTTACGTACCGTTACTGTCACGGACTTGGGGATTTCCCCCCAGATCTGGGGAATCTGGGATTTTGGCCGGTGATCTGGGGAATTCTCGTCAATTTATAATCAAGGTTATTTTATTAGGCCTACTGTAAATAAATACTGTTAATTACTGTTTTTCAGACACAATTTGTGTAAAGCAATGACTGAAATGGTATTTTTCGCGCTCTTCGCACGGCAGTTGTGCTTTGTTCTTCTCGTAGACCGCAACATTTTGACAGTGACAAACACTCACCTCTCCCATACAAAAATGCTGGCTAGCCCCTTTATTTATCCACTGGAACTAGCCTACTTTTGTACGAGCATATATGATTATTGTACTTTGCGTACACACAGTCTGCAAACATCACACTCTACAGTGGTGTGACGTCATATGCGAGGTCTCTATGCATTGTAAAAGCACTTTTTGGTGCTTTATTTTTTACCTGGGAAATCTGGGGAATTTTTGCTGGATGATTTGGGGAAATTGCGAAAACCCCGCTGGTACCGTATAGGCCGATGTAATACTGTGCACTGTAGGCTACTTGTGGGCCTACTGCATATATATACATAAATCGGGCGGATCGTTCCTGCTGCATATATAACAGGGCTGAGTAACTGCTCAAAGCCAATCATCCAATGGAAAACTCTACAGATCTATGGAAACTTCCATACGTCGGTTACACTAATTATATAGGATTTTGTCCAATCACCTCTCCTGAAATTAGACATATATACCGAAACTGAACGAATCTACTTTACATGACATATGCCCGTTTATTTCAGATAGGCCCTATGTCTAATATTATCGGCATGTGTTTGGACGAAATTAGACGAATCTAATAAATTCGACATAGGCCTATGTCAGATTTTGGTAGAGATGCCTACGTCCGATTTCCGTATTGTAGCACAGCTACTATTGCCACATTCCTTCACTACATCCCTTTAATCTTACCTACCTTTCAACTTTACAGTTGCTGACCTTCTTGAACCTGTGGATAAAACTAGTTAATCTGTGGCCTCGTTCTTAATTTCTATGCCCTTCTTTTAAGCCACAGTGATCACTCATGTGGAGCAGTTATCCCCTCTCCTATGTAATTATCCTTCTTCTGACATATTTAATTATTATTTCTCCATTCAGTTTGGTAGTCGTTGTGGCTTCATGCCCTTCTCTCAGGCCAAAATGGTTGCACAGTTAATGGGATTTATATCCCCTTCCTGGTAAATGTCCTTCT
>JAODUJ010294258.1:0-10060 GCA_027564615.1 Psolus chitonoides
GGGTTGTGTCATTATCTGTCTTCACTTGGGCCAATATATTTTGGGCCCGAGCAATTTTTGGAGTCGCCGTTCGGGACCTTGTACGGGATGCTGTTGGCGTTTTTGTGGGTCCCAGCGTGTGGCTTTTGTGGGTCTCAATGTGTGGTGGACCTGACGCGGGGGTCTTGTCCTTGTCTCTCCTCGCTTGCATGGGCCCATTTTTGTGGGCCCTATGGGGTGATTGTCCGGGCCCATGTGCGAGGTAGGTATATACCGTTTGTGTTTTTGTGGGTACCAGTGTGTGGCTTTTGTAGGTATCAGTGTGTGGTGGACTTGGCGCGGCGGGCCTTGTCATTCTCTTTCCTCGCTCGCATGGCCCCATTTCTGGTGGGCTCTTTGGGCGGCTGTCTGGGCCCGTTTGCGGGATAGGAAATCTGCCGGATGTGTTTTTGTGGGTACTAGTGTGTGGTGGACCCGACGCGATAATTTTTGTCCATGTCTCGCTGCGATTAGGTGGGCCCATTTTTGTGGGCCCTTTGGGGCTGCTGTCTGGGCCCGTGTACGGTGAGGTGTTGTCTTTGATGTTCTAGTGTTGCAATATATATGACTGATTGTTCTTTCCTTTTGTCTTTTCACTCACTGGTGTCAGTTGACTGTAGCCTTTCGACCCAGTAGGGTCCATAGATATCAAGTGGTAGTAGCAGTATTATATGGCCCCAGGGTCCCCGTGCAGTATGTGGGCAGCAGCAATTCAGATTATTGGATTTTGGCCCTAGACCAACATATAACCAGGCTGTCAAAACACAATTTCCGCCGTCTGAAGAATGTTTTGACTAAATGTCCACATTATTGTTTCTAATTTGTGTACAAAGCCTATAGCAACGATGCTTCGAAGTTCCTAAGCTGATGTCACATATTGACTTGACCAAGTTGACTTTTTTTCACTCGAGAATCAACGGATGCCTTTAGGATCGAATGATAAAAATGCTAATTTCTCAAGAATGAATATGTTTTGGAAAAAAATAAACAGTGAGATGTTGTTCCCGGGATGCTAATACGTCGAATTAGATATTTGTATTAACCCATTTCATGCCCTCTTTGAGTAATTATATTTGTTTATAAAGATTGATATCAAACAACGACTCAATATTGACAGTGGGACCCGTAGCACGCTATTCATCCATTACCCGCCCTCTACTCCTGGTAGCGCACCACCATTAATCCCCCATTGACTTACACACTAAATCGGTCCCAATAACCATTTAGACCATGTATGGGTCGCCTGTGACCCTACCTCTTCCCCTAGCCACGCATAGCTCGAAACTGTCAGTAGGTGCCGCGAATTTCGAGCACGTGGATACAGGGGTACTGTGGCGGGAATCCGGAAAAAATAGTACCAAGCTGATTTTTGCAGGATAGTTTCCTCTGTTGTGTGGATCAACACATTATAAGTCCCCAGGTTTCCCGTGTGCGCGAAATTTTTACGTCTAAAATTCAAAATGGCCGCCAATTTGGTGTAAAATGTAGAATCTATTCATATAACGCGCATATACATGATGTATTTCGGCAAATAGTGTTTACCATACCTAAATTGGAAATACCTGATTGAGTATGTTAGATTCGAATGTAGTAGACCTATATCTATCAGAAAGCCTACATCTTACGCTATTTTTTACCCATTCCGTTCTATTTTACCTATGAATTGGACCATGGGAAACTTTTCATAATGTCCACACTTTTCAACTGCACTCTCAAATAATTATTCAACAATTTTACAGGTCAGGAATATTCCAGACAGAGTGGCAACATGGTTTACCAGAATAGGCATGATCGATTGCTAGCTTCAGTGGACTAGTCTGCGTAGGAATCCATGACAACTAGCAATACATTTATTACACAGAAGTTGGTTACAGCTCGTTTTCCATGAGGACTCCACAATAGCCAGAATAGTTAGTAAGTAAACAAATATTTTGGATAACTTGAATGTGCTGATGAAATTTGGCCTGCTTCTCTGCCCATTTATTCTCAAAACGAATTAGTAAAAGCTAGAGTTGATAGTTTATGCTAGTACTAATTAGCCTAGACAAAACCTCATCATTGGCTTACATTAGGCTACATAATACGTTTAGGCTACAGGAGTGGCCATACAATGATTATAATTGTTGAAAAAAGGACTCTTACTGTCTAGTGTGATTACTTGATAAGAACCAATGAGTATATACAGCATTTAATTATGACTACCTGGTCGCTTGAGTGTCCGAGAATACCCGACGATAGGCTAGGCTCGCGAGTGCTTTCAATGCTAGCTATGTGGTGCGGACATCAACATTGTCGTGAACAGTGGTGTGGTGTTTAGTGCTAATTGACAAATATATAATTCCTCATCATCTTGAAGGCCCTTATCTCTCACTCCAAATCTGCTGACAAACCTCTATAGTAATAGTCACTGAGCTCAATTACAGTTTTGTATATCTATGTCACTCTCTCCGACCAACAAAGAACTAGTACATTAGTCAATTATCTTGTGGACAAGCGAGGTGTGGGCCTAATGATTAGCGTACACTTCTATTTTTTTTATTCATAATTTTCTTTTTGTTTCATGTCACCCGAGTGCATGATATGTAGTGAAAAGCTTTCAGCCAGTGATGATGTTTCGAAGAGTACACCCAAGGGACTTAAGACACTGATTCATCTAGCGTTCTGCGAAATGATGATATTACCACAGTCACTGCATACCAGTTGTAGAAAACAGTACACTAGATCAACCAGTATTAAATCCTCGACATCTGTTGTATAGTCAAAGACACTGCGTTCTTGCAAGAGATCATCGGACTTCAAACAAGATTGTTTGTTTTGTGGAGAGAACGCCAGTTTGTCACTGGGTGTTAAAAGGAGAAAGCCGGTAACTCAAGTTGAGACGATCGAATTTCGGGAGAGTATTTTGAAACGGGCAACTGAGCGTGACGATAAATGGGGAGGGACTGTTTCATATCGTCTATCGAACAGTATTGATCTCATCGCGGGTGTTAAAAGGAGAAAGCCCGTACCTCAAGTTGAGACGATCCAATTTCGGGAGAGTATTTTGAAACGGGCAACTGAGCGTGATGATAAATGGGGAGAGACTGTTTCATATAGTCTATCGAACAGTATTGATCTCATCGCGGTTGAAGCCATATACCATCGTCAATGTCGCACGCGGTTCTTTCTCGCCGATGCATCAGATCAATGCAAACGTCCACGTGGGAGACCCGAAGACAAAGCTAAAGCTGCCGCTTTCTCAAAACTCTGCACATACATAGATGACAACGATGAATGCCAGTACTTCCTGTTTGAACTTAACGAGCTCATGAATACTTTCACTGGTGGACAAGGGGGTTACACTATTAAGAATCTGCAGTTGAAATTGAAAAAAAACATTATGGGGAGAAAATTAATATAACTAGTATTCCTGGGAAGCCCAGTGTTTTGTGTTTCAGGGATGTGGCAGATGCGATTCTGCATGAAAATTGGTACAATATGAAATGCACGAACCCAGCAAATGAAAGAAAGCGAATAGTCGAGACCGCAGCAGCAATAATCAGAGCCCGTCCTCAAGTGTACTTGAAGAAGAAGATCATCTCGTACCGGATACCTTGAAAGCTTCCATACGCCGCGTATTCGTAATATACCGTTGACTGCTGATATTGGAAGTTTTGGTGAGGTATCAATTAAAACGTACACTGCATCAGCGATTCCAGGTCTCAAATCTATCACCGTCAAATATGTCACAGGTTCCCCTGACAATCAGCCAGTAGAACTTCAATCTGTTAATGCGCTGAATCATCTCTGGTTAGTAGGATATCACCCTGTCCAAATGTTTCACCCTGTCCATCTTGGAGTGGTTTTATGCGAGAAGCACTGAAAAGTGGCATTTACGATACCAGTAGATTAGTAATGCCATTTATCAACTTTGATCCTAACAATCCTACAACTATTTACAGTGCTCTCCACTTTGCACAAAACCTGTGGGAGAAATATGGCATATCTATTTGCCCAGTGACATTTGATCAGCCTTTGTACATCAAAGCAGTAGGTATTGTTGCATCATCATCTGACCTCAAGAAAGTCTTTATACGACTGGGTGGCTTCCATTTACTTTTGTCTTCAAGGGCTCCATGGGAAACATCATGCAGGAAGTGGTCTTGAAGAGCTGTTGGAATCAGTGTATGCCAAGGGATCCGTGGTACATATGATGAGTGGACATTCCTATTCTCGTGCATTACGTGCACACTTCTTAACACAAGCAGCACCTAAGCAACTTCTGCTTCGATCACCAAACTGCTTGGATGACATTTATACTACACGTCTGAAAGATCTGTATGAGGCCCTCCTTGTCCAGAAAGTGGACCCTGGTGATGTTGTCCGAGAAGAATTTGTAAAGCAAATATGAGATTTGTTTGGACAGCTGTGTGACCAAGTTGCGGAAAAGGGCAGGACAGCAAGTCTGTGGATCAACTACTCCAAGCAGGCGTCCATTATGCGCCACTTTATTCGTGCAGAGAGAGCAGGTGACTGGTGGCTTCATCTTCATTCAATAAAGCAGATGCTTCCACACTTCCATGATGCTGGCCATCTGGCATATGCAAAATCCAGCAAATGATGGAGCTTCCCAACATAATGCCGGAGAGAGAATATAAGCAGTTCACAAAGAATAGATATTTCACCATTCGACGTTCGGATGAGTTATGGGATGGAGTGTTCTCTGATCAAACGATTGAACAGTTCCTGATGAGATTATTGAAAACTTCGGGTGGAATGACACGTGGTCGTGGCATAACAGACAGCACACTGGCAAGATGGGTACATGCACTACCACAATGTGTACCAATATGCAATGCACTGGAAACTTTCACATCAGTCCATTCAGGAATTTCTGAACAACACAGAGACCTCCGTCCAGCTGCTCAGTTGAGAGACAAATCTGATCTGGAATGTTTTATTCGATGGCTAAAAGCCCATTCACCATTTGTCAGACATGAGTCTGACATCTTGTGCTCTCTTGCCACAGGGATCGTAGCAGATCAACATGTGAACTGTTACAACGCTCTCAATATTGGTCAGTGCTCGATGAAGAAAATGACTGGCAAGTCCTTTTCTGAAGTGACTCTCCGGCGAAAAGACAAAATCAGGTCAATTGGAGCCATGAAGAACACGATCAAAATACGTGGCGAGGACACTGTGAATGATCCATCATGAAAATGGAAACTTTCTTACAGTACGAACTTGCTCCTCAGCCCCCGTATCTCTTTCAGGATGGACACATGCGGAAAACTGAAAAAAGTGCTCTTCGACAAACGATGAAATCCCTGATTGATTGTCAGAACACAATTTCTGATGAAGCCATATTTGTTATCGATAGGGGCTACTTACTTCATGCTGTTGTTTGGCCCAAACCAGCAACTTATCAAGATGTTTGCGAGGCATACGGAGCGTACATCATCAAGCATTACCGAGCAGGTGCAACAGTTGTTTTTGATAGATATGATGGACCTCTTTCAACCAAGTCAGCGGAGCAAACCCGAAGAGCGAGGGCATCCACATCTGCAGATATTGTAATCTCTCCTAAATTGCCGACAACAACGTCTCAGATTGCATTCCTTGGAAACAACTGCAACAAGACGCGCCTTATTCAAACATTGACACAGGAATTCGGTGCTCATGGAATCAATGTGAAACAAGCAGAGTCGGATGCTGACACCCTAATTGTTGAGACAGCCTTACAGATGGCTGAGGTATCGAACCGTAATCAACCAGTTGTAGTTGTTGAAAATGATACTGATATGCTGGTCATGCTAGTTGCACGTGCCACTTCATCTATGGACATCTATATGGTTTGCGACAACAACCCAATAATGCTGTACAGTATACAACAACTTCAGCAAGCGTTAGGGAGCACAAGAAGGTGCATCCCATTCATACACGACATGACAGGATGTGACACCACCTCATCACTTCACTTTCCAGCACACAAGAGGATGTTACCACTGCAGGTGAACAGTTTCTGCTCAATTTGTATGGAGCTGAACAGTTTACATCGCTAACAAATACAGATATGTAGCGTACAAACGATCAGTGGCTAGAACATCAACAAGCAGCTCCTTGCAAATGACTAGTCTTCCACCTACCAGTGCAGCAGCTCAACAACGCTGGTACCGAGTGTATTTGCAGGTCCAAGAGTGGTTGGGGTACAGCCTTCCTCCCAATAAGTGGGGGTGGAAAAGGGATGGACACAGCCTAGCTGCAGTGGATACCAATCAACCTACTGTCCCCCAGACATTGCTGCAGTGTGTCAGCTGTGGCCGTCACTTACAATCTGGCTGTGGACAATGCCCGTGGTTGTAGGGAAAGTGACATGATTTGCTCAGATATTTGCACTAATTGTATGGGGGGACCTGTTCCAACACTGCAACTCGAGCAATGGCTGATGACAGCTAGAGCTGATGTAAGTTATCAATAACTTGCAAAGTACTGAACCTGTGTTAACCGTTATGTCAGGTTCTTGCTGGAACGTTATTCCCTATTACATTATGTCAGGTATCAAAACAGCACAGTTCCAAAGTTCATAGAAAATATGTGCTAACTTTCGGTAGGTAAAATACTTCTTCGTTGCCATGTTGGGGCAGTAAATTTCTGGAACCTGGACTATTGTATGTGATTTGGATGGGAAAGGTCCATGGGCTAAGTTTTGTTGAAAGGTTGAAAGGGGTGAGAGCTAGTGGTAGAACACTTGATATAAGGAGGCCTCGACGAATAGCTGTACGTCACTAACTATTTAGCTGTATTGTATACACTGAATACTTGTATTGTCTTTGAAGGATTACTATATTCTGGCCATATTGGCGGCTATTTTGAATTATTGCTGTGGACAAAATGGTGGGTGCACATGGGAAACTTTTTACTAAATTAATGTAGAAAGTGATTGGCAAATGCCTCGACATGTCCCTGTAATACCATAATGAATTATGTTGTTGTAATGTTCACAATGAGTACTTGTATTGTATTCGAAACTGACAAAATTGTGTATTTTGGGCCAAATTGGCGGCATTTTGAATTTTGGCCATAACAAATTTAGCACACTCAGGAAACATGGGAACTTTTCAGTATGTTGTTCCTATCGATAATCTAGCACTATTCTGAAAAAAATCAGCTTGGTACTATTTTTTCCGGGTCAAACCCTAAAACTCCTGGACTAATAAATCTGTTCTCGAACTACAATGGCCTTCCACATATCTCGTCTATTCTCACGTCTAGTCTCAGTCGCCACAGATTTCTCATTTCTTCTGCAATTGTACTCTGTATTTTGAGTTTATCGCTGAAATTTGGCAATATTGGTCATTTCCATTCCTTTTGTGGAGTAATGTATTGAAAATTGTGAAATATCGAAGTGGCCACACTGATTTGAGTATCTAATAGATTCGATGAAAGTTCGTGTATAAGCGCTACGCTATTTTAGGTTTTCCTGTTCAAAAAATGTCAGAATGTGGTGAATGGGAGAATCGAGTTCCGATTCTCCCATTCACCGATTGGGGTGATTTGGTGAATGGGAGAATCGAATTCAATCGAATAGAATCGATTCTCCCACAACCACCGTACTTCTCGGCCTCGGTAAGTATCCCTGATGTTGTGTCCAGATACGTAAGTGGTCTGCTGCCTCTGGATGGATTTGGTAATCTCTAAAGAAAGGCATCAGATATAAATCTGGTTCTTATCACGGAAGAGGTGACCTGCAAATCGTGCTCTTCTATATACGTGCAACAATAACTGAGACAGGGGGAATGTCGCCATCAATCTGATTCTTTGTTGGGTATGCACCTCCTGGATAAGATTCCGAGCTCACATCAACAGTCTGGTCTATGTGCCATCAATACGTTTCTATAGTTCTCTGCTCATAGTACAATGCTTTAGCTCCATAAAGTAAAATGCCTGTAACATATGCACGGAGGAACGAGATCGTGGTGGACTTTAAAACAGTGACGGACAGGTTGCTACCACCTCTCTCAGCATTTAGGAAAGTGGGTAAATGCTGGGGGTTTCACACACGTCCGTCGGGAAGGGGACGTTAAATGGCGGTCCTTGGAGCAGGGTGGGATTATCAGAGTTACACTCTTGTCTCGTTACTCTCTGAACACTATTCTAGAACAGTATGTGAGCGTTCGCCGGTGTTCACTCTATGATCACATAGCGTCAGAGATCCCCGATGAGCCATAATTGGTTTCCTAAATCAGTAAACACACACACGAGCGCTCGCACCCACAAATCTCCCCGAGCTCTTCAACAATGTCAATAAACTAATTATATTTAGGTTTTAACGTAATAAGGCACCCGTATTGAATATGTCAATTTTGTAAGTAAACAGTACTAAACAAGACAGTGTAAATTATCGATCACATCTTTTCTTCATACATTCATATATTCTCATTATGAAATAAAATAGCTCCTATTTTTGGACGTCACTTGTCACTTAAACTCTTATGACCAGCGCCGATAGACTCCACTTCGTGCACTGAACTTCCCACCTGGAAGCTAAGATATGTGGCTATGTATGCACGGCAACTTGATATTCTCTTCTATTCTAACCTTAGCACATCTCCCCGGGAGGAATCATAGAGATGTGTCCTTCTTCTGTTCTTGGTTTAGATGGAAGTGCCAAAAAGGAACGACGATAAGTTTATATTGCGGGCTTTGTGACACAAGTTAAACGGGGTAATTTAATTAATCAGATCATAACTTCAAGCAGTAAATATATATTTCTGACTCCAATAAGCTCAGTCAGTTTGATTGTTGTCAAATGCCAGGCGTGTAGCCAGCTTTCCCGGTCAGGGGGGAGGGCAGGCAAAGTTTTCGTTCCGGTTTTGGTATTTCGTCCCGGCGTCCCGATTTAGGGGGCGCAGGGTATAGAATGCTTCACCGCTTTTATCATATTACTGTGATAGAAAATTCGCTAACGGTAATCATGATGTGAAGGCGTGAGGGGTAAGCTCACAAATGTTTGAACTCTATCGGAGCGGCTGACATCTGTCGGGAACAGAGTTTGCGAGTTCCGACGGGATAATTGGACAGGAGATCAATGTTATATTTATTTTACATTTAAAGAATTGTACGTTTTGTTGACTGTCAATGGAATAGGTTGGCTATCCATATTGGGGTAGCTTTGTACACCTTCATATTTTTCCCATGGGAATTTACCGCGCTAACAACCACCATTTACCGGGCAGAAATCGACCAGAATTGCCCTCTGAAACTTTTTTTTAGCCCGGTAAACAGGCTTCTTGGTTTAAATAACACAGTAGGTAACGTATCGCCTTGATTTTTGGGTTAATTAGGCCTATTGAAAAAATGAACCGGTAAAGGCGGTTCAAAATTATGCTTACCGGGAAGTCTTTTTATATTTTTAGGCTTATCATGTTATACCTACCACAGTCCCCACCCTGTCAACTGGGCTGGATAGGGCAACTGTGTGAATGCGAAGTTTGTCTGTGCCTTCTCCCCGGTTTTTCCATTTTTGTGTATTTTTTTCCTTTTCTCCTTTCTTCTTTCCCCTTTTCCTTTTTTCCCCTTTCCGTTTTCCCTCTTCCTTGCCTTCCCGATTTTCCCGTTCGATTTCTAATTTGTTCCGTTCGATTGTCAAATGGTGATCCCATCTATTCCAAACACATATACTGTTAACTGTTGTGTGATAGATATTAAAAAAAAATTAAACCTCAGATTTTTACTTTGAAAGGTAATGTCATTTTGTGGAGAACAGAACAGACTAACAGAGGCCTAGCCTAATTAACATAAATTATCTCCCAAACTTTTAAATTTTGAACAATGCGAAATCCATAACTTCCTCATGCATCAGTTCAGTTTCTCAAAATGAAGTTACTTTCGAGATTGTCTGATGATACTGAATGATCTCATTAACAAATAACATCATCCTCGACTGAAATACAAACTCATGCACATGATGCATGTAATTACCTCATATGCACTCTAAAAAACGTGTTTACAAAGTGGGGGCAAAAAAGTGTTTAGAAAAAAATGTTTAGCAATTAAACACTGA
>JAODUJ010294369.1:0-10060 GCA_027564615.1 Psolus chitonoides
AAGTTTACTCACCCTTCCGTGGTAGTACGCACAACTATGGCGTAACCATACTCATTAGTGTGTAGATTTTGGTATGAACGGTCACTCAGTAAAGGAGAATTCGTACATATTAGATGGTATATTACTACTCAGGTTCATGAGACTTCCCACTCACAACAGACGAGTAACTTTAACAACAGGTGCATAGAATATCGGTTGCTATTTTACTCACTTTCCTGAGTATTTTGTTTTATTTTCACAATGATCAGAGTTTATTACGGACTTTAGTTACTTGATCCGCATACATAGATGGCAACCAAAATAATAACGTATATACGAACACTAATAAATAAGTCATGACGGAAAATTCCATGCGGCTCGAAATAGAAATGCTCGCAATTGTATAAGTACAGCGAAATATCCAACACTTTTTCTCTGTCAATTACTCCTGAATTACAGTTGTTATCGAACTTGCAATCGGAAAGGCATGAGTTCAAATCCAGGCCGGGTAAACACCAAAGACTTGACCGAGTGGTGAGCTCAATTGGTTGAGCGTCCGCTTCCCACCCGGGAGGCCGAGGTTCAAATCCCGGCCGAGTCATACCAAAGACTAAAAAAATGGGACCTATTGCCGTCTCGCTTGGCGCTAGCATAAGAGATTGGAACAGGGAAAAACGAGGGTAGGAATAATTTCCGTCTGCATTGTGACCCCCACCTTCACGGCGAGGTCACGCTGGGCGTGACTTGGTGGAGGATCGCAGCAGACTCACATTGCAGTGTTCACGTCTGGACACTTTCCGGGCCTAGTATAGGTACTAACCTTTGTCCAGTAAGATATGTTAAATAATAAAAAATAAACATGGCAACAAGAGTCGAGAATAACGAAGCCTCTTGTGCCGGTACATTAGGTAACACCCAACGATAGGTGAATCCAATATGAAAGGTTACCATATACACCAAACTGTATGACATTTTGAACACCACCATACTGTTGATGTCACTCAAACCTTGCAAAGTGCGCACAGTATTAGTAACCCGGTTTATACAGCCTAGCCCTTTTTTCTTAAATCTCGCCTGACGTCAAGCCCATGTGCAAACACTGGCTCCATGTAAAACGATCATTTTCAGACAATACAGCTCTTCAGAGGAATGGAGTGTCTCTATCTTGAATGACGTCATATGGGGGAGTTCCCATTGTTCTTTCATTCCTTCCCAGCATAGGCGTACGGGCTCCATTCTGCCCAGGGGGGCAAGCCAGTTTTGCCGAAAAAAATTAACAATTGCCCGAATTTCTTGAAAGGCTTATTCATCACAAAATCCCCTTTTGGGGGCCATTTCACTGAAAAATCTATGGAAACGTGGTACTAACCACATTTTCATAGACTTTTCTTGGAAATAGGCTCTCAAAAGGGCAAAAATATGCAATTATTTTGTTTTTAACTACTCCCCTCTGCCCGAAAAATAAGGCCGGCTGCCCGAAAAATGGCCGATTTCCATAAACTGGAGCGAAATTGCCCCCTTTTTTTACACTTTTCTTTGCTAGCGCAAATCGACCAATCATATTCATGGAATACAACCATGTGATGCTTTTCCAAAAAACAAGTTCTGAATCTTTTTTCGTAGTTTTCACCCCGGATTATGGAAGAACATGCTTCATTCTCCCAAAGGAGCCGACACTGACCCCGTTTCTGAACCCTAACTCTGATTTTGAACCAAAATTGTAAATTCCTGAAAAAAAAGTTGCGGCCCGTACGCCTAGGTTCTCCAGCTTACAATTAGCTATAGTGCTCTTACAGACTATAGTGTGTTTCGGTACAAGCGTCATGGTTGGGTGATTCCTTGAAAAGGTCAATTTCATTCACCAGGTCAGGCTAGCACGCTGCTGAGTAGGCTACACACTGTGTTCTTTCTCGTATTGCGAGTTCATATTCACGTGCAGGTCTAGCCCCATACCCATGCTAACCATACTATATAGTCTGTTTTACAGTTACCGTTTTTGGTTCCTTGCTGTGAGCAAAGGACCTATGCAACACTAAATGGTGATTATATCTGCCAAGTTTTGATACAATCCAACTGACGGTTACAAAGTTATTCCAAATCAAAGATTTTTTACCATTTGACCTCATAACCTAATTAACATTCATTAGGTCCGCACCAAAAACAATAGGGCACACCTTCGCACCATGATACATCTGTACACCAAATATGACATGTATCCATCAGTCCCGTATAGAGTTATCGCGTACCCAAAGTGTGAGCGTCAGATACGATTTTGATCTCAAATGACCCCTGATGACCTCACCTTCAACATTTTCGGCACCACATGGTGATGACATCTACCAAGTTTGGTTATAATCCAACTTACGGTTCCAAAGTTTTCCCCCCCCCAAAAAAAAAAAAAACAAATCATATATTTGACCTCATAACCTGATTAACATTCATTAGGCCGACACCAAAACAATGGGGCACACCTTCTCACCACCATACAGCTATACACCAGATATGACAATTATCCATCAGTCCGTTATTGAGTTGTAGCGTATCCAAGATGAGAACGTCACGCTCACACATACATACATCAGGCCGATTGCATAGGTTCCTTTGCTTACCGCAAGGAATCAAAACGGCGCCTCGACAATGTGAATTCCTTGTAGTTTCGGAGAGGAGCATTATGAAGTACATCCGTGATGTAGCTCTAATGGGCGCCTTTTGCTGAACATTCGGCGCCTTGCAGATCATTGAGCAGAGAAGCAACTTCCGTCTCTTTTGGGGGTTTGTATTTTTCAAAAGGCGCCTAGGGGCGTAATGACGAAAAGCGCACCGGTCCGAGGCCGGTGGACCGATAGTCCAGCCAGACTCTGGGCATGATTTCATAATGTGAGAACCCTGTTGACCTCAAACTGACTGGGTGGACAGAAGGATGGCTTCAGGTTACGCGTTCGAGCCGTGACTTACACCAGGGACCTTCAGAATGCGAGGCGAGTGCTGAAACCACTGCACCACGGCCAACCAATAAACAAAAAAAAGAAGTCAAACTTGGCACTGTTGATAAGTTAGCCTCATTATAATTTTATTGTGTGACACATATTGACCTCGAATGATTTTTAACTCTTCCGGAATGAATGGGCGTCCATAGGTAAACCATGCAGATCTACCATTCCATGACATTAATTCACCTTGACACTACTGAGGTAATGTGGTCGTAATGTTTTCAGTATATGACCCTCCTAACCCAAATGATATTTGGCCTCTTTCAAAATTAAAAGGAATCAAAGTATCAGATTAATCCACATTGACACTGTTGATACTGCTGGGTTAGACCAACCGCTTCCCGAATTATTGGTCACGAGACTCAGGACCGGTGAGTGGGTATCATAGAGCAGGCAGGGTTCGCGCTAGATTGCGTCTTCGCGTCCATGACGCTTTTTTTCAGTGATTTGGACGCGAACATTTCAAGTTAGTCACACCTATTGCGCACAATTTTCGCAGCAAGAAGGGGAGGGGGGATTTTTGGTCCAGCGCGAACCCTGGGATCAGGATATAGGACAGTCCTGCTCTATGATGGGAAGTCAAGTTTTAGCGGTGTGTTTATGCGTGCACTGTTTAAAATGTTATCGTACAGAGTCCCTTTATATAGTATATAATCGTATATAAAGTATGACGTATGCAGCCGGTGCAGTGGTAATACACGTCTGCTTGGGAGGCTAACAAATAGGAGCGGTAATCCAAGTCCATTTCATCAGAGATGCCAAGTTACTGAGTCCTGAAAGCGTGAATTTCGGGACCACTGAAAGCGCAAAAACAGTGAACACTTTATGGAAACAGTGTCATTAACGTATCACCCGAAACAGACTTGTTCACTGAACCCGAAGACAAGTACAGGCTCCCTACTTCCGAACTTCCCAGTAGTTGCCCATAGCCATTCGCACCACTGTACTAAACACATCCCGTACACTCAGGCACTTCGCATCAATTGCTCCTCTGGTGCTGATTTTGAATCCCGCCCCAACGACCTATCCAAATATTTCCAACAGAGAAACTATTCTCGCATCACCATCACAGGAGACCCTAAAAGAGGCAAGAGAGACCCCGCGCCAAACTATACTGAACGAACAAAACTCGTCAATTCAATTCCTCGGAAATAGCCTTTCGCTACTTTGTGAATACCATCCTGCCCTCCCACCTCTAGCCGATTTCAGTCGTTCATGTGCGTAAGTATTAGCCCACTGCAATCCATAGCAAAATAAATTAAAACATCCAGAATATGTGCCTAAAAAACCCTGAACGCATAAATACAAAACTATCCCAGAAACCCAAGTGATTGAATCCACTAGGCCAAAACATTTGCATGACATTTTGGTCACGTTAGAATTCAAGGACACATCTGTCCCACTGACAGACAAATCAGACACTCACAGACAGACAAATCAGATACACACATACAGACAAATCAGACACCGGTCCCACAGACAGACAAATAAGACATCACTGGCAATCAATTGTGCTCATCTTAAATGTAAACCTGTAACCTGGTCGATTGCATGCACTTAATTTGTTAAAGTTTTAAATTATGCAGGATATTGTCTCTCGATAAACTTAGAGTGTGTGTGTGTGTGTGTGATTTACTGCAACCTTATGCGGAACTCAAGTTACTCAATATGTCAGGGAAAACGCCTAGAATGAGAAGGACACAGCATCGATCGGCTCCAGAGGAAAGAAGCTTGTTCTGCCTGTGGCAAACAATTTCGATCACTCGAGTGAAAGACATAAATCTTGGTCTGACGAATCCCGTAAAGCAAAAGAACATTTCTGGGAACTAAACTTGAAGAGCATTGCACCATTCGGTTTGATTATTAAAAACTACCTGTCAACACAAGAAGGAACACTTCATATTTGTTTTATTCCGCAAGAGGATTATGTCTATAATCCGCCAAAGAATCTTCTCTGTCAATCAACAAGACAGAACTTTACTCATTAAATTATGATCCAGAATAAAGCAAAATTCAGATTCCGCATTTTCGAAACACCAGAACACATCGTCAAACCATTTTCAAATTCATATTTTATGCATCATGGTGTTATTTTATATATAATTTCGGGGGTTATTTAGAGAAAATCGTCCGGTATGAGGAGTTCGACCCCATATTTCCCCGATGTTGGACCAAAACCAAAATCAGATGCAGCATCCTTGAAAATACTAGAAAACTTTTTCAAACAATTTTTATTGGCATATTTTATGCATGATATTGCCCAGTTATATAACGTTGGCGCCCTCTATTTAAAGTTCCCCACATTTCCCCGAAGTTGGACAAAAAACGTCGGATTCATGAACCTCAAGAGCATCAGTCTTCATTCATTTTTCCATTTTTGCGGCCACTTTGTGAAAAATCAGACACCCGTCCCACAGACAGACAAATCAGACATCACCGGCAATCAATTGTGCTCATCTAAATGTAAAATATGTTACCTGGTCGATTGCATGCACTCAATTTTTCAAAGTGTTAAATTATGCAGAATATTGTCTCTCGATAAACTTAGTGTGTGTGTGATTTACTGCAACCTTATGCGGAACTCAAGTTACTCAATATGTCCGGGAAACCCCTAGAATGAGAATGACACAGCATCGATCGGCTCCAGAGGAAAGAAGCAATTCCGATCACTCGAGTGACAGACATAAATCTTGGTCTGACAAATCCCGTGAAGCAAAATAACGTTTCTGGGAGCTAAACTTGAAGAGCATTGCACCATTCAGTTTGATTATTAGGAACTACCTGTCAACACAAAAAGGAACACTTCATATTTGTTTTATTCCGCAAGAGGAATATGTCTATAATCCGCCAAAGAATCTTCTCTGTCAATCAACAAGACAGAACTTCACTCATTAAATTATAATCCAGAATAAAGCAAAATTCCTATTCTGCATTTTCGAAAAACCAGAACACATCATCAAACCATTTTCAAATTCATATTTTATGCATCATGGTATTATTTTATATAAAATTTCGGGAGTTATTTTGAGAAAATCGTCCTGTATGAGGAGTTCGACCCCATATTTCCCCGATGTTGGACCAAAACAAAAATCTGATGCAGCATCCTTGAAAATACTAGAAAACATTTTCAAACAATTTTTATTGGCATATTTTATGTATGAAATTGCCCATTTATATAACTTTGGCGCCCTCTATTACAAGTTCCCCACATTTCCCCAAAGTTGAACCAAAAACGTCGAATTCATCAACCTCAAAAGCATCAGTCTTCATTCATTTTTCCATTTGTATATTTGCATCAAACTGCTATTTTACAGCACTTTTGCGGCCACTTTGTGAAGAGCGCTCTCTATCGGGAGGTCCCAACATTCCCTAGAGGTTGGACTAAAAAAATCGGATTCAGCGTCCTCGAAAGTACCACAAAATATCCTCAGACTTTCTTTACCTCGAATCGAGCTGGACCCTCATTTGTTGCCCTACTACCAGCAAAATAATAATAATAATAATAACAATATTAATAATAATAATAATAATAATAATAATAATAATAATAATAATAATAATAATAATAATAATAATAATAACCAGAAAGCCAGAAAGGCTTAGTGATTCCTTGAGTGTTTACAAGGTTTTTGAAGTTTGACCACTGTTGACCTCAGAAGACCTCTGACCTCTCCCAAAAACATCAGGAATCATGTACTCATTATGAGGAACATACACACCAAGTATTAACTTGATCCGACCAGGCATGGTCCACTTAGTGTGTTTACAAGCAATAAGTACTAGAAAATACCTAAATTTCACAAAAATTATAGTTGTTACCTAACATTAGCCCAGACCTCCGCCAAAATCAATAGGGTACCTGTACTCATCATGAGAAACATACATACCAAGTTTCAAGTTCACTGGACCAGGAATGGTTGAATCCGAGTGTTTACAAGGTTTTACAAGTTTAACCTCTGTTGGCCTCAGATGACCACTGACCTCTACTAAAAACAACAGGAATCATGTACTCATTATGGGGAACATACATACCAAGTATGAACTTGATCCGACCAGGCATGGTCGACTTGAAGTGTTTACAAAGTTTGTTTAGTTTACCTCTGTTGATCTCAGATGACCTCTACCAAAAACAATAGGGATCATGTACTCATTATGGGGAACATACCGCATACCAAGTATGAACTTGATCCGACCAGGTATGGTCGACTCGGTGTGTTTACAAGCGATAAGTACCAACAATACCTAAATTTCACAACAATTCTATTTTTTACCAAAATTAGCCCAGACCTCTGCGAAACTTAATAGGGTCCCTGTACTCATCATGAGAAACATACACACCAAGTTTCAAGTTGATCGGACCAGGCATGGTTGACTTAAGAGTGCTTACAAGGTTTTTAGAGTTTGACCTCTGTTGACCTCATATGACCTCTGACCTATCCCAAAAACAAGAGGGTTCGTGTACTCATTATGAGAAACATACATACCAAGTATGAACTTGATCCGACCAGGCATGGTCGACTTAGTGTTTACAAGCATAGGTACCAAGAATTCAAAAGTAAAAATATATATATAAAAAAAACATTAGCCCAGACCTCCGCCAAAATCAATAATACCAATAATACCTAAATTTCACAACATTTTCGTTTTGGAACAACAATGAACCCAGACCTCCATCAATATCAATACAGTATGTGTATGCTCACGATGAGAAAGTTACACACCAAATTTGAACTCGATCGGACCAGGCATACATACTTACATACATACATACACACATACGCTGTCATGACTGCATATATTCCTTGAGACTGTCAGCAAGGAATCAAGAAGGGAACTATTCGCTACTCCCCATGGGCGTGGATCATGGGGAGACGTCTCCCTCACTTTTTGCGAATGCTCCAATTGACATAGATTTTCACAAACTAAATGTTCGGTCAGTGATGAGGTCATGTCCCCCTCACCTTTCAAAACGGATCGACGCCAACGCTACTCCCTTCATGAGCCATCCTCACCACTGCGATGGTACAATATCTCAATCTTCAGCTTTTCAAATATAGGATAAACAAGCTGGATCTGTCTTTTTTTCCTAGCTCTTGTGCATGAGGGTTGCCTCACTTTTGTGTGGCAGCCATGTGTTCACCCTTCCCCCATGTCACTTTGGTAATGCCAAATAATGCTGTATACTGTCAAATCTGGAGCAATGTGTTCAAAGCTAACTACGCACAACTCTATGCCTCAAATAAATGTAGCAGGGCATGTAACAAGAAAATAGCAAGACAACATGTAAATACATGTTTTATATGCTATAGGCCTATATAGAAACATGCTATATGGGCCAAAGCCAAAAAAAAACATATGTCCGAGGGACGGAATTTGGAACATTTTTATTAATTTGTGCTAGCTTAAGTGTTGTAAAATCATAATCCCTAAATAATTGATCAAAACAAGAGATGAATTCACAACAATAAAAAATATATATATATATGTAACGTGTTGCTATGGCAACATAAATTCATTGGTGCGAGGGACGGTATGGAAAATATTAGGTCCAAATGCACATGAACCTATCAAATTAGCCACAGTTCAATTCGGTTTTCCATATTTCAGTTCAGTAACAGTCCTATGTCTCATGAAAAGCAATTTAAAAATTCGTAATGCTAACTAGCTTTTTCATGCACTTTTACCAAAAAGAAGTGGGCGCGAGGGACGGAATGCGAGGGACGGAATTTTGTGCATGTCCAAAAATTCTACTAAAATTGTGCATCTCACCTCACATTAGGCTAATTAGAAAAAGATGAAAGTATCTTGTTTACCAAAAAAAACAGTGCTTTCGGGTTAGCATTGCATACTAAAATTCCGTCCCTCGAAAAAAATCCGTCCCTCGCACCGAAAAGCCCAAAATTCCGTGCCTCGCACCAAATTCTGTCCCTCGCAAAAACTTTGCTCATTTACTGCACCTCTTGAAATGTTTATTTTCTTTCGAAACTGGTTCAGGTGGTAATTGTCATCAATCATGGATACTTTAGAGAGTTTCACACAGCAATATTTTCATCTCAAAACTTAATTTTCGTTTAACAAAACGCAGACGGAATTTTGATTTGATTATTCATGGATTTCCCTATATTCCACAATTTTATAAATTCAATAGAACTTTTATTCTGCTGATTGAATGTCATATGACATGAATATCAGGATACAAGAACAAAAATCAAAATACCTCACCCTAAATCTTGAGTTAGGCCATGTCTAAAAAAATCCGTCCCTCGCGTGCAGAATGTGCAATATTTTACTTTATTCTCAATTTTAGTACCATAAAAACGAAATTTTTCAGTGGGGTATGTATTGCACTATAAATGATTTTTTTTCTCTCCATTAGACCCTTCACCTCCCAAGGCTGCGAAAGAAAGAAAGAGTAACCACAGCCCTGGGAATTGTCTTATTTGAAAGACAACACACAGGGCTTTCATATAATTTTTTGGAGGAGTGTCACTGTGGAGGAACATGGCTTGACCTCGGCTTGGCCTCGACGTGACCTCGAAATTTGGGGTGAAATGAGGTCCTCTGCTTAAAAAAATCTAGCTGCTCCATTTATTATTTGTGTAGGCCTACTCCCCTAACATGTTTTTCCATTGCTATACATATTATAGAAGACATTCTGAGCCCAACAAGCCTTCTATTGGCGTAATAACCTTAACAAATAAAAAGTTCGGCCGAAATTGACCTCAAATTGGCCTGTTTGGACCCATTTTGGGGTTTTCGCTTGAAAAATCGTAGCTCATGGAACTTGCACTCCACCATACTCAAATATATATAATTTTGTAGAGATTTGTGATAAGGATCAGGGGTGGCGCTAGGTTTTGCCCGACAGGGGGGCTAGCTTCCCCGACAGGGGGCTAGAAATGTTAACAGTAGTTTTGCCCTCGCAATCCTCCTTAGTAGTATAGGCGCTATTTGAGGCGTGCACTGGCCAGTTATAGGTTTTTTTCGGATCGAACTTAGCGCCCGTAGCCAACTGCTTACATTACTAGCGTAAGAATAATTCGCGGCTCACCGATATTGCAGATCTCGGACGCTCCTGGGGGAAGGGTCTA
>JAODUJ010294480.1:0-10059 GCA_027564615.1 Psolus chitonoides
AACTGAACACTGCCAGCTAAGGATCTAACATATGACATGTGGGTTTGCCATATGCACACAAAAGACTTATACACACAAAATACTGATATGCACAAAATACTGATACACACAAGATACCTATATACATAACAAGGAGGTGGTATGAGTGAGCGCTTACACCGCAGAGTACCAGGTTCAATCCCACCTCGTGCCTGGCTTGTCAAAAGCTGTTATGTAGTTGTTGAATGGTCCCGCAATTAGTGGGAAGCAATCAATTTTGGGGTTCTTATGTTCAATGGATGTTTCGGCACTGCTGCAGGTAGTGGTGATGGACAAATTGCTACCACCACTTTCAGCCTTGGGAAAGTGGCTAAAGGCTAAAAGTTTCACTCACGTCTATCGGATGGGGACGTTAAATGACGGTCCAGCGAGCAGGATGGGATTGTATGGTTACACGCCTGCCTCGTTACCCTCTGAACACTATTCGATCACATGGACAGGGTTCCTCGATGAGCCTTAAGTGGCTTCCTGAACCCATAATTATCAAATCAAATATCAAATCTGACAGCCTAATAGCAATGATATGAATGTTGTGCCATTTAAATTTCAAACTTAAGGCAAAACTTTACTTTCAGCTCAGTTCAAAGCTGTATTCTCTTGGATATCTGGTTATGTTTAGTAGTACTTTCTTTACTTTGATCGCGGCACACTGTGCCTGAGTGTGCTCTCGACCAATGAAGGTAGTTTAGTAGTGGTAAGAACAGTATTCATTAGGTCATCATACATTAGGGCCATCTGCATTCCTTTAAATTTCTTTAGGACTTATTACAATGTTCAAAATCTTTTTCTTCTCCATTTTCAGGGTGATTTGAGACGAATGTGGCATGAACCTTTCGTGAAGGCCCACCAGCCTCTGGAGGTATGACCCAGGCCGCATCGCCATAATGCCCCGGACGGGCTGTCTTACCAATCATGCGAACATGAACAAACGAGAAACTTTTTCATCCATGGACGGACTTGAACTTGAATAGAAAACCAAAGTATAGTGTGGCAGGGGTCAGAGGTCACCAGAGCAAGAAGTGGGATCATCTGCCGGGAGCGAGAGTCGTAATTCATAGAAAGTCGGTGTTAGACGAATACTTGTAGCAGTATTACTGAACGATAAAGCGATAGTCCGCAACCCCTGCGCTGCAGACCCACTATTTGGGTAAAGATGTTAGATGGGTTGTGCGATCATTTCATATTTCACTGGAAGAGTAATGTACATTTGCCTGGGATAGGAGTGTTATCTTAGAATGCGCCACGACCGGATACCAACATTTTTGGCTGGCTCGTGGCCTAAAACGTTTTTGTACTGCAGCAGTAGAGCAACTCGGATGAAGAGAACGATGGGTGCGAAGGTGGAAAAATGGCAAGTGTATTGGTGTTAGGTACCTTCAAGACTAGCAATTGTACATATGGACCACCTGCTCAGGACAAGAGGGATCTATTTAGGTGCAATTGTCACCTGAATTACACCATCGACCATGGGTTTTCGACCCACTTTGCAAAGTGATGGGGACATGACCTCACTAGAGTAAAAAATATGGGGGAATTAAAATGTGAATGGTAGCACCCCCATAATATTACCCCTCGATCTACTGAGGAAGCATTGGGGTGGGGAGATGGGAGTGAGAGGAGAGAAGGGAGGGGGAGGAGAGAGGTGGAGATGGGTATATAGAGGGGAACACAGGTGGCAATGGGTGCTTTTGTATGCACACTCCATCTGTTACGTAACAGGTGTCTCGACACATGCTCGAGGAACATGTTAGGCAACATAGTGACGAGCTCTGTGTGAGCTAGTATAGACATGTTCACAGACTGACAGTAAGATTGCCTTCTCTGGTAGTTGACGAGTTAAGGTGGCATGTCCCTCCACCTCAAATTTTCACCCATACTATGAGCTCATTCTAATGATCAGACATTGGTTGGTTTTGTAAAAAAAAAACATTCATGGATCGGCAGGCTAAGCTCATTTCGGGTGACGCATACTTAACATTGTCATTTCACTTTACAGTGATTACTTCAGTAGTGATAACAGTACTGGAGGACATGACAAATGACACACTGTGTAGTGTGTTGAGAGGGATCGGCTTGAGATGTGCATGTTTGTGCAGTTAGCTATGACCAGGGGTCTAATGGTAGGTTGTGTGAACATGCTGTTGCATGAATGAGAGACTTATCATTCAAATTTAGATTTTATATATGTTTAATGTGGTCTTTCTGGCCTAGAATGATTCTGGGTTGGAAAGTTTGTAGCTTCAAGCCTGTTTATCAGAATGGACCCAATGTGTTGTGTTATATTGTGTTGGTGATGGTGGAGACAACCCATCATCATTTTCAGCTCTGTGTTAAGCTTGTGCATGTTGCATGCTGTCCACCATACAGTGATAACCACTAGTTGGTTTTGGTCAACAAGAGAAGGCTAGCACCAGTGTTTCATTTGTGATCATATTTATTTGATCCATTATCACATGTTTAACATTAAACTACAAGAGAAGGCTGTTAGTACCACTGTTTCGTCTGTGATTGCCTCTCCATTGGCCTAAATGTAAGCTTCCATTTTGTTGACGAACTGTATTAAATGCCGCTTCAAGCCTTTGGTTGAACCCTTTGGTGGAACTCGATTCTATCAAATCAGCGCCCGACAGTAACAGTTGCAAGAACAAGTTTGAAATACATCCATTTTCAACTGTCTATTCCCGAGTACGAGCTCCACTGAGCATTGGAATTTCTCTGGATATTGGTATTATTTAAATGTGAATTTATTATTATCACATTTCATCTGTTATCATATGTGGAACATTAAAATGAACTAAGATGTCTATAGACTAGCATTGCCTTCCTTCTCAATTAGAAAAGCTCCCTGTGTGTTCAGGAAATTGCTTAATGATCAGATCCTGATGAATTTAATGGAGGTTGACAATTAACTCTCACGAGAGGTACCTTTTATTTGCATACATTATCAGCATTGTCTTTTACATAACTGTTGTAAACAGGCAATTCATTAGGTAGTGATGGAGATAACGCATAGTGTCCTTTTCATTTCAGCATTAAGCTAATTGAATGTTGGGAGCTGTCTCTTACACAGTAGAATCCACTAGTTGGTGTTTGCATAAAACAAGAAAAACAGATAATATGGTTGGGAAACCATATGTCATACGAGCGGGGCCTAACACATGCAACACATGATACCTAGTTTATTGTACATGTGTGGGCACTCATGTTTGACTGAATATGGCACATGGCCTGGTATTAAAGTTAGTTACTAAGACCAACATAATATGGTTGGGTAACCACATGTCATATACATAACACATGCATCACACAATACCTAGTTTCTTGTACATGTGTGGGCACTCATGTTTGACTGAATATGGCACATGGCCTGGTATGAAAGTTAGTTACAGATAATATGGTTGAGAAGCCATAATTTATGTCATATACACGCAACACACAATTTACTTGGTTTCTTTTTCATGTGTGCCCTCATTGAATATGGAGCATCGCGTGGTATGGAACTCAGTTACTAAGACCAACATAATATGGTTGGGAAACCATATGGCATATACATAACACATGCACATAATACCTAGTTGTACATGTGTGGGCACTCATGTTCGACTGAATATGGCATATGACCTAATATGAAAGTTGGTTACTAAGACAAACAAATAATATTGTTGGGAAACCATATGTCATATGAGCGGTGCTTAGCACACGTGACACACACTTCTTAGTTTCTTTTCTATGTGAGCACTCACATTAGACTGAATAGGGAACATGGTGTGGTATAAATGTTAATTACTAAAACGGAAACCATCTGTCAATTGAGCAGTGTCTTTATATACACATGCAACACGTACACACCCAGTTTCTTCTACATGTGCACACATATTTGTCTGTATATGGAGCATAGCTTGGTGTGAAAGTAGTTACTAAGGGAAACTGACAGGAATAAATAATTTTCCTATCATTAAATCTAAAGAATAGTTATTGTGTATAGAGGGCAGGGTCGATGCCAGGATTTCCCCAATGGGGGTCCGAGTCCCCTGACCCCCAGGGGGGCCAGGCTAGCGATCCCATACACACTATATCACATATCTCTCACCGTTTTCTTCTCGAGGTAATGGTCCATTCTTTCCTGACGAGGCAGCCGGCACTCCCCGACTAGGGGGCACACTCCCCCTGGCCCCCTCGCTAGTGCCGTCCCTGATAGAGTATTAGAAGTTCTGTGTATAACCTAGCTCGCTCCAAAGGTGAAATCTTGAACTGGACCATACAAAGTACCATTTATGCAAATTTTGACCTTTTTGTTTTAGGTGTGGTTGTTTCTGATAAGCACATTTATGAACCGATGAACAAATATCCACTGAATAACCAATAGGTATATTTTGGCAGAATTTTACTTCTTGGGGGCCAAATGAAGAGGGTGTTTTTTAGGAATTCGTGCTAAAGTCATGTTCGTCATTTTCATGTTTTTTTTTGTCGTTTTGTACATAGAAACATACTGCAATGTGTATATGTAGGCTTTCAGGAATTAGTTGAGAGATAGAGTTGTGTCCATTAGTTGTCTAGGTACTTTACCTTTCTATTTTTTGTTCCATTTGATACATTCAGGGGATGTATTTAGTGGTTGTGCTTGCGACTCTCAATCGAAGGGTTAGGGGATGGGGGGGGGGGGTGAGGCTGCCACCTGCTCCAGTCCACACAGCTGAAAATGGGCACTCGCTTCGGCTAGGGGTTATCCAGCAATGATGACATCCCATCCTGATGGAGTTCAACACTCTCGTCCGCTCCACTTCATGGGAACCGGATATAAGCACCCGGCCTTAATGAGACATATGGTCTCCGGAGAAGAACCCTTTCCCAAAGAACTAACCTGATATATTAAAGGACCATTATCTCCCGCCCCAAATTTGCCGGAAATATGCAGTACTGGTTAGCTGAAATAATGTCATGTATGACACTTTGACCAATGGGCAAATTAACAACTAGTGTTGATAGTTTGGTTTGTGGGCAGGAGTAATGGAGCCTCAAGGCGTAGAATTATCGATACTGTGTAATGTGTAAAATCATTTCAGCACTTCTCTGATATTATATGGGATATTCACTTTTTCCACCTCCCCATGTGTCCTGACAATGGGATTGCAGGGGCGATAAGGGTGCTCTGATGGCCTTTGGATCAAAGTGGATTTTGAGGACCTCAAAACTGGCCAAGCTGGTCTAAAATGGTTGTTGAGGACAGGAAACATGGATGTGGATATACCCTCCCCATCACACACATCTATTGCTTAAATCACATTTGGTGCAATTTCATTAGTAAAAAAACTGCAAAAATCAAACTTTTACATTAAAAATGATACCACTTTTATATCATCAATGTCAAATATTAATATTTGAATGTAAATTATGACACTTTGTGTGGTCATAGCCCACCACCTCTGTGCTCAGTCGGGAGAATTTGTAAAAAGTTGAGAGAAAGTTATGGGAGAAAATTAAGTCAGTCAGGGGAAATGTACTCGGACACCACCCCGGAATTTTCCTGAAATCCTGCGCACGCCACTTCTTATTCAAGCCTTTAATTAACCCATGGCTGACATTCAGCAAGGGGGAATTTGCGTGACAATGGCCTAGAGGAGGCGTAAGTCGATCTGTCCCTTTCGTTCAAAACAGCCTGGTGGCGTCATGCCCCAGTACCCCTGTATCCCCATGCTCGAAATTTGCTGCACCTAATGGCAGTTTCGAGCTATGCATGGCCAGGGGGAGAGGCAAGGTCACATGCTAAAGGGTTGAGCATCTTACCCCATTACACACACACACTCATCTTTGAAAAATTCAATCAAATTGATGTATATTTTGAAAAACATTTTACTAGAAGTATGTGAAAGTGAACAATATACTCAAGTTGTTTTTCTTAAATCATGCCTATAAACTGTTGTATGCCACTCTAAGTAAAGAACACTTTGTTTTCGTTATGTTATTTTTCGTCACTGTCATTTTTCGTCACTGTCATTTTTTTTTGCACCCTCCTTTATTGTCTCTGTCAGAGTATAGCCCAGATGAGTGGAGGAAATATATAAGCTAGATATGATATTTTTTGCTGGATACAAAAGGGAAGATCGGTGTGGTTTATTCTTGAAGAAAAGATCGATAAAGAAAATTGGGTTAGAAATGCAGAAATATACAGATTGCTGATACACAGTGGCGGTGCTACAGGTGTTCATGAGGGGCATTTTCCCCTAGATTTTGGTCATGCCCCCCAGTTTTGAAAGTCAACAGGTGCTGGCCATAAATTTAAAAGTTTTGGAGAGGTTATACCCATGAAAATTGTTATTGATAGTCCCATTTTGCATGTAAATCACTGGATTTGTAGGAAAATGACCCTCTTAGATCCCCCACATTATTTTTACATTTTTATTTTAGTTTGCCCCCCAGAATTTTGAGTTCCCCCCAAATTTTCAAATCTGGTGCCACCACTGCTGATACAAACACTGGAGGGAGACCAAGGAAACATGGGATGAGGTTGTGCAGGGAGATTTGCTGGAGAAGAGTCTGTTGGGATCTAGTCATTAGATAAAATTGCTCAGATAGAAAACCTGTGCCTCCATCCAATTCATGAAAGTATGAAGATAAAGAAGTTTCGAATGAATTGAACATCATGTTGATGATGAGTAACATCTTAAAACAGGGTTGTCTTTGTTAAAAGTGAAAGGTGTTTCTCTCATTTGTTCACGACGTTGTCCAAAAACTGAAGCTGGAATCAGTTTGTTCTTTCGACTTTTGTACCGTGGTCAACTCATACATAAATACCACCGCATTCGCGTACAGAAATAAATGAGACATTCATTGAAGAAAACGAAAATTTTCCACCCAGAAAGAGATGAAAACATATCACAATTGTTCCAGTTCTGCGGAATGTTAGGCGAAAAAATAAAGATTCAGCACTTTCCAATTGCCAATTACTCCTGACCTTAATGTTGATATAAGAGTGAAAATGATGTTGCGCTACTTTGCAAGGATGAAGGGTTGATTTATGTCATATATTCTAGATTTCATAAAGGTATCAGTTTTAAACTCTCATTCCAGCATTGAAATGGTTTTGTATCCAGAGGAATGAGAACTTGTTGTTCTGAAGGCTGTTTTCATCCTTTCTTTTTTGCACCCTTGATTGGTAACCACCCTAAGTAGACTCTTTGTTGGGTTTATTTTAATTGTGAATGAGATTAAGAAGAATCGTACACCGAACATGGCCTGGGCTTTGGTCCTGGAGTTGAGGTACAGTCGCAGTGGATGGAGAATATGTGATAGTGATGTCATCGTCCATCTCGAATAGACATGACTGCGATTGTTTTTCCTATGAGTTAGTGCAATGATTGCACCAACACTAAATTTCCGACTCAATACCACAATTAACAAAATATCACAATTAACATTAACATCGGCCCGCTTCCCCATCCCCCTGCATACCAGTGGCGGATGCAGGATTTTGCGAACAGGGGCCCAGAAGGAGAATATCTCAAAAACTTAAATATCGGTTTAAACGTGATATATCAGTAAATATCGATATATCAGTTATATATCCATATATTGGTAAATATCCATATTAGAACGTTCACAGAAAAAGCCCAGCATCGCATGAACCAACTGATGAACTGATGAACCAACAATAGTTCAGGATAACTGTGCCCATTAACTGCGCGGGAAGCGCCACCAAAATGTTAGGGTTTCAATCAACTTTCTCACTAATTAACACTTTCTTGACCATTCTAGGAACAATCATTCTTTAATTTGTCCCTTTCAAGTCAGAAGACAAAAAACATGCCAACAAAGAATTTGGAAGGGGACTTTGCCCCTGCCATTCCCTTCACCGCTCACCTCTCCCCAAATCCTGTACGCTCTCAATCTATTTAGTCTTCTCGTGCCTTCCATCAGTAACTGTATACTGTATTCACCTCGATAATCTGATAATGACCGACCCCATTCATCTGCAATCAGCCAGTAATCTTTTCTATTGAATAGACTGATATTACTGCCAGTGTGATCACTATAAAGTAATTAATATATTCAAATTTACCACCACTCATTACACACAATCTTGACCAACCAATAAAGAGTGGCAACACTGACTGTGACAATGACCTAAAGCGACCTAAAGTGGCATGACGGAGTGACGTACAAAGAGGAATATAGGCTTGTTCCCTTTGCGACCAGCGAAAATGCTACTTTTGTGTGATAAAGAATTCGAAACAACTCAGACCTATTATTTGTTGATGATATTGACTGATCTCATTAACAAATAACAACTTTTTACCCTTGTCTCCTTCGTGGAAATGGAAACTCATTGAGCTCCTTTAATTAAAAGGAGAAATGTTGTCAGTATATATTTGAGACTTTGTTACGTTTGCAGAAAGAAATGTTTTGTTACCACTATAAAGTGATGTTGAAAATTATTTTATTTAATACAAGTAATGTTTAAAACAGTCCCCAAAAAATGAGGCAAACCTGTTTGTGAAATATTCATTGTCTAATGCCCACCCCCCCCCTCTCCGAAATATTTACAAATAAAAGGCATGTGTTTGCAAAAAAATGTTCTCAGCATAATGAGCCTTTGGACATTAGTCACATTAATTTCTATCATGTCACCAAACCATCAGTTCCTATCTGAAGGATATTGTTGTAGGGATGATAAATAATTTGAGGTTAATTTTAGTTGAAATTTCAACATTTCTCAGCAACAGAGGGTCTTGCATGTGATGTCACACTCTGTGGGCAGGGTAACCTTGTTGTATGTGCATACACGCTTTTGTTTTAGGGGGACACAATAGCGGGATATAAGGAGAACGCAATTCTGACATGTGTAATAGCCCTAACTACGTGCCAGTGACATACACGTGTAGAGGAAGTTAGTAGATTTACTTTAAATTTTATTAGATTTTCCTCAACAATTTTCAGATTTGCCTCAACAATTGTCTAGTGTTGGTAACATCACCTGTCATAACCTATAATCTATTCATTCTGAAAACACTTTCTCTTTAAAATACTCCCTAGTAACAGTTTTGAAGAACTTATGATGCTTGGAAGTTGTTGTGATGCCAGTCTTGTTGGAGGTCAAAATAATTGTGTCGTGCATGAGCTCTACTGAGAAGCACAGGTGGGTGGGCAAAATGCAGCCCCCAGGCCACATGATGGCAATTTTCTTGTTGCCCGCAGAAATATTTTGAAAACCGATTTGTGCTGCCTGCCTATGATTCCTGGCTAGAATTAAGAAAAATACAGTCTACATTGGATCAATAACCCATCATGTGCCCCCTTGTTAATTATATTAATTGATGTGGTTCTTTGATCGATTTTGGTGCGGCAATTCAATCCATTTTGGTGCAGCCATTTGATCAATTTTGATGCGGCCATTTGATCCATCATGGTGCAGCCATCTGATCAATTCTGGTGCGGCCATTTGATCAATTTTGATGCGGCCTGTCAATTAATTTTGTTGTCCACTCCTATATATAATCTGCTAATATTGTCTGAGTTCATCATAACCCCCTTGTAATTTAATTCTTGTAATTTATATTTATCAGTCCTTGAAAATGCAATGAGGGTAACTACAAACAATTTGTCTGTAGTTGACTCGACTCGAGTCTCCAAGATATGCTGTAAATGACTTGACACTCGAGTCATGACTTGACCCAAGTTGCTAGCTGTAAATTACTTGACTGACTCGGTAATATCGCTCATCTCTAGAGGATGATTACACATATTTTGTTGTTGTGTGTAGTTTGACTCGACTCAAGTTGCCAAGATAAGCTGTAAATGACTTCACTCGCAAGTCATGACTTTTGTCTACATCCCTTGAGTACATGTTCTACAATGACTGACTCAAGTGACTCAAAAAATATTACTGAACTCCAAAGGATGATGATCACAAACATTTTGTCTGTAGTTTAGATGCAAAATGTACAACATATGTTTTATTGTATCATACAAATTGCAAAAATATTACAATTTTCAGCTTCTATTAGTTTTCAAGGGTGGGGTAAA
>JAODUJ010294591.1:0-10058 GCA_027564615.1 Psolus chitonoides
AAGAGTACAATCGATACCATACAATACAAACATCCAATAGGAAAATACCTTGTAAGTTCTGCACATCAGCTGAGTCGACTATGCCTGGGTGGATCGAGTTCATATTTTGTGTATGTTCCCCATAATGAGTACCACATCCCTATTGTTTTGGGGAGAGGTCACATGCACCACTTCTAAAAAGCATCCATCGTTGTGTTAACTGAACTAATATGTGTCATATTCTGAACGAGTGCATAATCCCTTACTGGGAGTTCGTGTTGTGCGTTTAACACAGATTCACACTGGCAGTTATAGAAAATGATGTATCTGAAACATGTGTGAGTTGCCAGTGCCTGGTCAGATTAGCTAGATTCATACTTGGTGTGTGTGAATGTTGATAAAGGGTACTTTGTGTGATATATAGTATTTATAATGATTCTATACCATTTTTCCAGTCATTTTACAATCAAGGAATCACTATTTTTTTATGGATTTCTGGTTATGTTGTATATCCAGGTTTTATCCGGTCTACCTCTCCTTCGTACCATATCTGTCCCACCTTGCAATATAGTGTTTGCCAGGCTGTTCTTCTGCCTAATGACATGACCAAACCACTGGAGTTTTCTTCTTTTCACGACTGATAAGAAGGAGGGGGGGGTCCTGCTCTCATACGGAGCTCATTGTTTGCCATACTTGCTTGTTCGTGGTGTGCTAAGTGTAGTTGATCTGAAGAAATCTCCGAATACAGTTCATTTCGAAAGCATATATTCGCTTTTCCATCCCAGCATTCAGTGTCCAAGTTTCACATCCATAGAGGGACACTGTTGTTACCAGTAATCTCAGGAGACTCATTCTTGTTTTCATTGTAATGTTCTTATCTCCCCAGATGGGCTTCAGATTTGCCATTGAAGATGAAGCAACTGCGATACTGATCTTGGTCTTTTGTACTGATCTTGCATCATCCGTGATTGTTGCCCCTAAATACTTGAACTGAGCAAGTGTTTTAAGTTCTTGACCCCCAATATGTACAGTTACTTTTTCGACAGATCCCATCTTCATGACCTTACTGTTCTCAGCACTGATTTCCATGCCAAGTTGCTTTGCACTTTCTTCTACTCTTCTTGAAAGGGTGGTAAGTTCCGTGGGTTGTTCTGCTGTAAGGTCAATGTCATCTGCAAATCTTAAGTTGGTAATAGTTCTTCGTCCAACACTCGGTCACTGTTCCCTCAAACCCATCAAGAGCTTCCATCATGATATATCCTTGAAATATATTGAATAATGTGGGTGACAACAGACATCCTTGTCGGATTCCAACTAGAGTGCGGAACCAATCGCTGATTTCATCTTCTAGCGAGACAGCACTCTTGGACGACCTTGATTGCATTCACAATTATTCCTTTGCTGATATTAAACTTCCTCAGTATTTCATACATCCCGTCTTGCCAGACCCGGTCAAAAGCTTTTTTGAAGTCGATGAAGTTTTGGAAAAGTGTTTTTATATGCACAGTATTTTCATTCAGAAGCCTCAGATTAAAGATTTGCTCTGCTGTGCTGCGTCCTCTCCTGAATCCTGCTTGTTCCTCTGCTATTATTCTTTCTGCTTCTGGTTGAATTCTATTTAGACCCACTCGTAGGAGTATCTTGCTTGAGTGGCTGGGCCGGCTGATGGTGCGGTAGTTGCCACAAGACTTGGGGTTGCCTTTCTTATGGAGTGGGATGATGATTGATTTCATCCATGTAGATAGCCAAACTCCAGATGTCCACACTTCATTGCAAAGTCTGGTATAAGCCTTTCCATTTTTGAGGCTTTCAATAGCTCTTTCAACCTTTGTGTTAAGAATTGGTGGATCTTCTTCTTGCTCTGCATTTGCCATTTCCTTCAAGATAACAGGTTCTGATCTGCTGTCAGTTAGTAGTTGTAGAGTTCCTCACAATATTCCTTCCGTCTGCTGGATATTGACCTTCTCTCAGTTAGAATATTGCCATTGTTATCTTCTACCACTGTTGTCTTTGCTTCTTTGCTTTTAGTTAGATTTTTGATTGTCTGAAAAGCTGCTGCTGTGTTATCGCATTTCATATTGGTGTTGATGGTGTTGCACTGACCTTGAATCCGCTCATTGGCTTTTTTTTGGTCACCTTTTTTACTTCTTCATCGATCTTGCTGTAGTTAGCATAGTCCACATCACTTACAAAGCGTTTGTTGATATGGGTATCTGAAATGTCACCGGTGATCAAAAGGAGGCTGTTCAATATAATAGTAGGTCTACCATGGAACCTCGACAAAACCTCTGGGTTTCTGGTTTGTAAGATATTGTGTTGGTTCTGTGCTTCTTTTGGCCAACACATTCTCCATTCTGCGATGATATGGTATGATACTGTGTAATACTCCTCAGTTGGAATACGGGGGCACATCTGTGATCTTCACGAGTCCCACGCTCGTCTGTCCGTACTCTATTTTTCAATACTGAACACCTAACATACAAGATGACAATAGGGACCATTTATCGAGTCTTCAGTATGAGGTCGAACTCCGGACCTCTCAGCTGCATGGCCAATACTCCATCCACTCGGCCATGTAGTCGACCATTTATATACGGGTATGATATTGTACAACACTCCTATGTTGGAGTACTTTATAGCCTGTAGTCCCATGTCCGCTTGTCCCTACACCATCTTTCAATGCTTAACACCAAGCATACAAGATGACAGTAGGTCCCATTTTCTTAGTTTTTAGTATGTCCCGGCTCGAACTCCGAACTCCCCGACTGCAAGGCTAATATCCACTTCACCACGCAGTCGTGCTTGAAATGGGTTTAGGCCGCCGCTGGCTATTCGCTTCTCAGTATCAGATGTGAGCGTGGGCGGCAGGCACTTCGTGACGTTATAGACCTGTTGCCTCCAGTCTAGTTGTTGGTTACCCACTATTGTTCAAATCTATGCTTACGTCTTATTCCACGACGGCTGGCCAGGCCGCTGCATTTTCAGACGTGTGACTATCAGTCTGTTGTGAAATATTTGAGAGTCGCCATTGTCGTCTCGTCTCCAATCATTTTTGACTTCGGGGTAGTGACTTGGTGACCGGACTTGTCACTGTGGATGTTGTAGTTGTAGCCTACACGCAAACCACCCAGCACGTCATGTTTCAGTGAGTATTTGTTGTGGATGCTCGGGATTGGCTTCAGTCGGTGGTTGATCTTATCACTGGAGCAGTGAGCGACAGTGAGCGACCAAAGTGGAATTTGTTCAGTTTCGCCAATTGTGTGGTGTATTCAATTATATTCTTTCTATCTAAAAATGATATGTGTTTATCAATCAAACGCGCTTTCTGTCCGATTCAACACAAATTATACTAATAAACCTATAACTGTTTAAAATCAAATTTAACTTAAACAGGTCATCGACCTCTTAATAATACTCTTCAGGTCAATAATATTTTGGTCAACTCACCTCGATTTGAGCAATTGTCTGTTTTTCTTCTGGGCTGAATGGAAGGTCATATCTACACACAATCAGAAACACGTCAACCCCTTCAGGAAATGCTAGAGCAGTTTTGGTGATTTCTAACAGGATTGTGCTGTTATCCCTCTTTGCATCTGAATCAAATAGCCCCGGGGTGTCCATTACCCGTAGTGTAACGTTTTCTTCAGAAGATGCCTCCAGCTGTACTGTTTTGGTGCATGATTTCCAATGCTGGTTAGACGGTTGAAAATGATCTCCCCCTAAAATAGTATTACCAGTCGAACTTTTTCCACTACCCGTTTTACCGATCAGGACGATATGGATTGTTTTAGTTGGTTCACTAGAAACGTGTTCAAACATGTCATTTCGTATCGGCATCGTTGTCATTCGTTGTAGTTGTTCCAAAATAGTCTTTCTCCGCTCAGGATTCCTTCCTGATTCTTTTATCTGTGGAGAAATGTTTTAAACTTCCGTTAGTAGGTATATTCTTCAGAATACTTGAATGATTCATATTTAAATATTTCCAGACTACTTATGTTCGATTACACATCAGCTGAGAGTCGCTTGAAGTCAAGTAGAAGCTTTCTTAAATGTGTCACTCACTGGGGCTGACACTACAACAGGTCAAACTAACCTTCGTGGCAGCTGTAAATATGTACCATATTGTACCCTTCGTGGCAGGCAGGAGCAAGCTGTGTCTTAAAACCGGCCCGGGCATCTACATCAGCATCCACCTAGGTCGGCCCATTTTACTAAAACAAGCAAATGTTAGCCCATTTTGACCCAGGCGACCGGACATTGCCCAGTATATATAGCCAGACCACCCCTGGTAGCAGGTGTAAATATGTACTATATTCTACCCTTCGTGACAGGTGTAAGTATGTACCATATTGTACCCTTCGTGACAGGTGTAAATATGTACCATATCCTACCCTTCGTGGCAGGTGTAAATATGTAGTCCTACCATATTCTGTGATATTACGTTAGCCGGTGCACGAGTTGCGATGTGGGCAAGAGCAATAGCAGCCTCCGGCAACAATTAATCTGACGGCAAGTGAACAGTAACAACCTGGTGCAGATACGAGCTGGGCAAAGTGGAAATGTCTGAATCGACTAAGGACTGGAGATGGCAGAACCAAGGTGAAACTCATCAAGTGGAATTGCAACCATTGAACGACAACATATGTGACTGCTCCCACCCTAAGTTAAATCAAATGAAGGATAACGCACTCTTGTAGTGTAGGCTTACAGTAAGAAACGAGTAAATGTGTATCGTCACCTCGTATTGATTGAGTGTTTTCCACTTGTTTTGCTCCAGTTGTGTCCTAAATACTTGATAAGCATCGTCAGGCTTTTGTTTCAAAATGTTGATGAACGCCATTGCCCTTGATTCAGTGTCTTGTGCATCTTTGACACATTGGTACTCTTCTTCAGTAAATATCTTCTTTGTTTTCATTCTCTTGGCGTATGGTTTAAGATCGATTTTGGCAGTGGTCAAATCATCCATAGACAAACAAAGAACGGTCCTATGAAAATTACTCATTGGTTCTCTGAAAGAAAGTATTGATATGATATGAAGTCCGACGAAAAATGAAAACTTCTGACAATCGAAGAGGTGGGTATACAGCGTTTTTTCAGTTACAAATCATGTTCAAAACACATTTTCACGTGCACACAGTGGCGGATTACCCGATAGGCACAGTGAGAGGTGGTAGCGTGGTGCAGCGGGTTCAGTGTTCCGCTTGCACTGGAGGCCCAGGTTCAAATCCCACTGGTACCTTGATGCTTACTCTTCAAAAAGCCGAACGGCAGTTGTTGGTGGTTTGATTGTAGTGGGAAGCAATCGATTCGGGGAGAGTTAGGTTCATTGGTTGGTTCCGCACGGCTGTTCTGCAGTGGTGACGGACAGGTTGTTATCACCTCTCTCAGCATTTAGGAAAGTGGCTAAAAGTGAGTAAAAGTTCACTCACGTCCGTCGGATGGGGATGTTGAATGGCGGTCTCGGGAGCCGGATGGGATTATATTATATATACACGCCTGCCTCGTTATGCTCTAAGCACGGTTCGAAAATAGAAAGCGAGCTTTCGCCGGTGTTCATCCATGAATGCACACTAGCGTCAGGGGTCCCGGATGAGCTGTGCACAGTTGGTTTCCTGAACCTGTAGATACCTAAACATATGCACTGCCTAGGAGCCCCACAGCTTTGGGAGCCCCGGACGATTGACAAAACCGTTGGGTGGGGTCCCAAAACGATATGAGTACCTTCGGTGGTTAATCCGCCACTGTGTGCACACTTCCAGAACCATAAATGATTACGATGTTGCTTTGGAGGTTTAATCCAAACATAATTGTAAGAATTTGATATAAAATCGGAATGAGATTCAAGGGTGTCTATATGGTCAAAATGGCTGGACTGCTGCAAGTTAAGACAAAGGTAACTTCAGATTGGATCTGTCTGAATAGTAAAATCGTAGAAGATACACTTTTTAGAACGCAAGCGTGAAACTAGCAGCGTCACTGATTGGTGCGAAGGACGCTGTGCCAAAATTGAAATTGCTGCCTAATTTATTTCTACAGAGTATTTTGAGAGTGAAAAAAGGTCATTAGATGTCATTATATTGGAAATGCTCTTGGAATATGTCAAAGATGTAATAGGAAACTTACCACGCACTGTTTGCCTCTTTGAGAGGATGGAGACTATGGACTCATAGGTAAAGTCCTATCACATGCTAGGTCATTGAATTATTATCCAATCACCCCGTAGCCTGCTAAAGCAGACGATGGGCGTATACGGTCACAGCGTATTGACATTTTAGACTGAGGGCCAGGGTTACTCTAGCATATATCTTATTTACATCGTCTGCACTCATTCGCCTCAACAATATGGAACAATTTTGTGCGTGTAGGAAAGGCTATGCACTCAAATGATTACGCTCAAAAATGCTAAGTACGCAAATGATTACGCTCAAAATTGCTACGTACACAAGAGCCATGCATTTTGTTCGATCGGCGCGTCGATACCAATTTTGAGCTGCTATCAATTTTGAGCTGATATCAATTTTGAGCTGATGTCAATTTTGAGCTGATAACAATTTTGAGCTGATATCAATTTTGAGCTGATAACAGTTTTGAGCTGATATCAATTTTGAGCTGATAACAATTTTGAGCTGATATCAATTTTGAGCTGATAAAAATGTTCAGCTGATATAAATTTTGATCTGCTATCAATTATGTGCGTATAGGAAAGGCTATGCACTAAAATGATTACGCTCAAAATTGCTATGTACGCAAATAATTACGCTCAAAATTGCTATGTACACAAGAGCCATGCATTTTTGTTCGATCGGCGTTCCATATAACAATCCCAAAATTGTGGAATAATGCTCATTATAAATCCAACTGATACTTAATTAATCATGGTTACTACGTTCATACACATGCGTACTGCATAGTTACCCAGCATGGCGTCTGATCAGATCAAGTTCATATACTTGGTTTCTCATAATGAGTGGCCTACATGGTCGCAATTGTTTTTGAGGTTAGACACTGAAAATCTTGTAAACACACTTAGTCGACCATGCCTGGGTACATCAAGTACATACTTGAAGTTTGAAGTACATACTCACTAATGAACATGGTGCAAGTCTGAGGTCATTAGGGTTGAATATTGAAATTGTATCAAATTCAGGTATTTTTGCCTTTTTTGTCAAACACTGAAAACATTGTAAACACACTAAGTTGACCGTGCCTGATCAGATCAAGTGCGTACTTGGTGTGTTTCCCTCATGATTAGTACATTGTGTAACAGACTATTTCTAGTGATTTTATACAGCCTTTCAGCAATCTAAATTACTAGCAAAGAATCAATAAGTTCTACCTTTCTGGCTGATGGTTCGGACTCCAAATGTGGATATTTTTTTCAGACCTGGGTATTAGATGGCAAATTAACCTCAAACTTGGTTAGGACATTCCTTAAAATAGTGGGATATGTCTGAATAGCTTCAACCTTGGCAATGTGGTAAATCATGATAAAAGTTTATGTGACCCGAAAACCCGGATGTTTCAAGATTCCGTAGCACTATTGTACAATGCACATTTTGATCACGAATGACAGACATTGAATGAACTAGAAAATTATTCACTCTGAATAATGTTTTTTTTTCTTCTTCAAGCTACAGGTTTCTGGAGACAAATACAATTGTCTCTACCATCAATTACTGAGATAACATGTAATACCACATGTACCCTGCTGATACCAATGCCAGCATAACAACTGATAAATATCGGACATACCATCATCCCTACAAAATAATTAATATTCATGTGATTATCACCAATATAATGTACATAGGGACAATCAAATCTGCAGACAACATATAACCAACTTGGTTCTGCCAATAATTTGTCACCAACATTACATGTCGTTGTTCTCCAGTGTACAAAATGAGATCAAATTTACCACCACCGACACACGTAATTTAATGCCACCAAAGTTCCAATTAACACCAAACACAACCTGGTAGATATTATCAACAATTTTCTCTAAGCCCCACCCACTCATTAATATTCATGAGACTGACACCAAAAAAAATGTAATCGTTGCCGACAGCCTATGTACCAAGTATAATATCAATTCACTAAGTCACTGCTGAGATAATAAAGTTATGAGCACTTTTGAATTAAATCACATTCGATCCACCTCTCGTGAATATTATAATAAAATCTGGCAACCAAACATGTACTCTATCACCTACCATTAAATCAAGTTTGATTGCAATCTGACATAAGGTTCCTGATATATTGGCAATTTCAAATTTGCTCTAAGCCCTCCCCACTCACGAATATTGAGATAAACACGAAAAGAAATATAGATGATCTACCATGGGCAACATATGTACCCAAAATGACATCAATCCATGTTGGCATTGCTGAAATAATGTTATTTTGAACCATTTTTATCAATATTACGTTTGGCTCCACCCCTTATGAATATTATTAGGCCTACTGTACCACTCATGTACCACACGTCCCTCTACCAATACCACCAAAACAAGTTTGAACAAAATCGGACATACGGTTGCCGAGATATTGACATTTTGGGAATTACTTCTAAGCCCTGTCCACTCATGAATATGATTAGCACCAAAATAAGTAGGGATCATCTGCTCATGTTGGTCAATCTCTGTACCAACTATGACATCAATCTACCACGCCACTGCTGAGATAATGTGGTTACGACCCATTTTCAGCGAACTTGCATTTGGCCTCGCTCCTTCTGAATGTTGATGAGATGCAATAATGTAACCTACACATGTACCCCATCCGTACCATTACCACCAAAACAAGTTTCAACAAAATCGGACATACGGTTGCCGAGATATTGACATTTGAGAAATTGCTTCCAAGGACCGCCCACTCATGAATATTGATGAGATTGGCAACAAAATCTATAGGGATCATCTACTCATCTTGGGCAACCGTACGTATACGCCAAGTATGACACCAATCCACCATGTCACTGCTGAGATAAAGTGGTTGAAATATCCATGTCACACGGACACATACACACACCTGCGCGCACACACACACACGTACGCACGAACACGTGCACACGCATTCATGAATGCATAGATCCCTTCCGCTGAAGCAACAGGCGCACGCCCCCTCTATTGGTCATCTTCTGCTGAAGAAGAAAAAACTTGTGGTAGGCATAATTATAGTTAAAAAAGGTGGAACTGATAGCACCATTTTGCATTTAAGCCTCATTACATTCTCAACAAATTCTCAAAAGCGAGGGGGACCCCCTCAGTTCCCTTGGTCCCCTTCCCAAGAACGGACATTGACAATATTGCGCCCTCTCTATCGTAAAATTCTGGATACGCCAGAGCATATGCTGTTTAGAATATAAAACTGATTCAAAGGGCGACGAAACTCAAGAAAGAAGAGTCCGCTTATCCCGGTAATTTGAACTCTGGTGGCCTCAGTTAGGGTAGCACATAACGATGGACGCATTCAATGTGGAATGTTACACTGTACTATTACGTTACACTATACTCTGTACGTTGCTACAGTCGATGTTACTCAAACATCGTCATTGATAACAGGGTTGCCAATTGCAACTGCTTTATTCTGGAGTCTTGCCGGGCTTCAATAATGGTATGTATAAGATTGGAATTCATATTCAGGAGGACTTATGGTAGAGCCTTCGTGTGTACAATTTGTTATTCATTAATCTTACTCAGTTTCATCTTCACTGGATGAGTTAGGGCTTCCGTCGTTTACTGTAAAAACATGAAAAGAAAGAACCATTCAACATATCTCATGCATCATATATGCTACATAATTCTATATGAGTACATGTTCTATAAACTAACATAGGCTAAGTGTTACTGAAAAATACATTCCAAGCCATCTGGCAAATATTCACATTGTTTTCAGACGCGATTTATATCATGTACAATCAACAATGATGTTTTGTCAGTACATTCGCGGTTTTGTAGGCAAATTTGTACACTTGTCGGTACATTTTACCCTACCCCCCCCCCCCCATCCCATTCTGGCCCCTCAAGGTACGTTAGTGAGTATTCCCTGATATTGTGTGTTTTCCAAAAATTTCCGGA
>JAODUJ010294701.1:0-10057 GCA_027564615.1 Psolus chitonoides
ACTCCCCGTCGGGGAAATCCTGTCGCCATCCCTTTTATATGGGATGGCAATTTGGCAACATACAATCTCATTCGGCACCTCTAAACACAGAAAAGTAAAGTATAGGCAGATCGTATTTTCACTGTAAAACCGTAACCTTTGTATACATTGAACATATTCTATTACGTATATGCAGCCGCTCAAGCAGTTCGGAATACAAGTCTGCCTGGCAGTATGTAAACCTATTTCTACAACCTATCTTTGTGTTTTGAAACCTATATAGTCCTATGAATTGTGGAGTCTGTTTCATTTGTTTACATCTTGTTTACATGTAGAGTATCGGGCTAAGTTATTTCAGTGTCGTCAACCTTTTAACTGAAAAAGGAATATGGAAATTACCCGAAATTCGGGATATTTTTACTATTTCGGGAAATGTTTCTAGAACTGACAAAATATCGGGAAATCAATCAAATGAATGTAAATTCACAAAGTTAGCTACATAAATAAGAGTGAAATAGTTGACAGTTTACGAAGGAAGAAAAGCAGTGGATTGCTCACAGCGACTTTGAATTCATTTCGGGAAATGGTCATATGATTTCCCGTGATTCCGGGAAATTTTAGTACACGTTTCAGGAAATCGGTTTTGAAAATGCAGAAACACTGGACAGACCACGCGCTACCAATAGCTACCAATATTCTACCAAAAATACCAATATTTTCTTCTAGGCCTATATTCTTTCTTTTGCTCCTGTAGAAACATTTCCTTTTGACATAAACAGATCACACCTCGTAATCTATACAGGGTCTTATGTCGTTACTTGAGACGTGAGATGTTGAGTTTCCATGGAGACGGCCGCACAGCCCGCGTCTCGCATTCCAGAATATTGATAAAGTTAGTTTATCCACGTGACTGAGCCGAGGTGACCGTGCCGACACACAGTGACCCCCTGGGTGGTGATGGGTGACGGGCGATACTCGACAAGGGATCGTGGCATTTATTCGGTGTATGTAACACCTGCATCGTGTCAATGTTATTGTCGATTACGTAGGTCGTCAGTATACGCCTAAGCCAGTGGTTCTTTACCTGTGTTCGACCGAACCCCAGGGGTTCGATGAGCCAGTCTCAGGGGTTCGGCAGAAGTCCTCTGAAACAAATTAAAATTTTGTGTAGATTGAAATTTTGTGTCTTTTTAACTTGAGGGGTTCGGTGAGTGGTCGGTGGGTTTCGTTAGGGTTCGGCTCCTTCGAAAAGGTTAAGAACCACTGGTCTAGTGCCAGGACAGGGCTGTAGTCAAGCCAACTATATTCAAATGAAAAACGTACCGAGTCCATGTCGTTCTCACGACAATGTCCGACTTTGCTGGAAACCAACTTACATGGCCACATGCAGTAGTAGACATTATATGGAATATACTTCCTGCAACCCCCCCCCCTAAGTAAATTCCACCTCCAATGTGTAAAGGAAACTAAGTTTCTGAAGATACTTGCAGTTAAGTCCGGATAACGCAGGTCCAAGTTCAAGTCCAGTGATTCAAGTCCAAATCCAGAAATGAATATATGGACACATGCAGCCCTGTCATTCGGAACAGTGTTTATATACGGATTTGAATTAACGTCCATTCAGGCCCTGTATGCTACTGATTTGCCAAAGATTTCTAGAGCAGAGGCATCCCTGAGTAGACTTTATAAAGGGAGAACACAACTGCTCAAAAAGTTCTCAGTTGGTAGTTCAGTAATTGCTTTGACTGACATAAGAATGGAATTTCCAGCGATTCGCGGACGAAATTACTATAACATCAACCATTACTTTAAAAATTAGCATACCTTGCTCGATGGGCCCAAATTAGGCTAACACACTCCTGGATGCCTGGACATTTGTGGCCAGTCCCATCCAGCATGAAGAATTATGGTCAAACTTGATCTATCGGCAACTATTATTCAAAATGTTAATAACGCGAGCTGGTCCGTAAATCCTGGAAATGAACACGTACGATACACCGGATGATTCATCTCGGAATTGAGTGAATGACATGTTTCTGCAGCTGGGAAAACTCGAACCGAAGTCGTTCAATCATAATCAAAATCGGGCTATTTCAGTCAAACTTCCATGAGAAATATCCGGTCCAAACATTTCCTATCTACCCTTGCTATCTAACGCGCTGATATTTATTAACAGGTGTATATATAGTGAACTGAGCTTCCAAGTCATTTCGAGAAACTTCATCAGTACCTACAACAGGCCGCAATAGATCCCTTCGAGGTTACTTCCTCTCTGGGGAGATTGTGATTAGCAGTTTCCGCCCGGCAATGGTAGAGATTTTAGAATGAAAGTGTTTGTCAGTACTAGAAGTCGATCGGAAGCTCCTGTACCCACCTCAAACAATGGGACAGGCCCCATTCAATTTCACTGATAGGCCTACGTGCTGAATGGTTCATTCAGCTGCTCACATATGTACATTTCGAACATATAGGGTCCAGGAATAACGAAAGAGTGATTCTTTTCTGTTCACAACTTCACCTACGTTTTCTCGAATTGACACCTGTCTCCAGAAAATTACCAGTCCATATTTGGGGATCTGATCATAGATATTGTTCTCCGCGCTACAACACACAGCATGGGAGGATCCAGATTTTTTTTAAGGGGGTGGGGAAGGGTCAGGGTTTTCACTATAGCGACTATTCGAAGGAAAACACCAGCCTCATCAATTCACCCGGAATGCATATGGGATGCGAGGGATATTCAAAAACCTACTTCAACAGAATAACAGACTTTCTGGAATCCTCAAATATGTGTCCACCCTTGCGGGAAAGTTATGTTTTTTGTAGAATTGATCTCGTGGGCAAACCCTATTACGTCAGCTCCTACTTTCGATGGAGTGCACTGTGCACATAGCCTATACATACCCATGATGCGGACCGGGTGTGTGGTCTAGGAGTAGATCATCCGCCTTTCACCCGGGAGGCCGTTGTCCCATCCCAGTCATACCAGAGACTTTGAAAATAGTACCTACTGCCATTGTGGGTGGTGCTCCTTATAGCCAAACGAAGTAGGAAAAACAATCCAGAGTCCCACAACTGGGAAAAAGGCCTAGTCAAACCAGAAGGTTAGAAATTGAGGCGTAAAACACTATCTAAACCAAACTCAACCCATGATGCGCAGCTGCTTACATCTGTACATGGGGACATGGAGGCCTGCCTATCCTGGTAAGTACTATGCGCAGTACCCAGATGATGAGGAATTTCGTACAGACATGTATGGGTGCGCCTTCGTGAATGGGTAACGCATGCGCATAAGTTCGAACAGCATTTAAAAGAGGACATGCACATGACGTAAAGCGCCCTCATGAAAGAAAAATGTGGACACCCCCGTAGCATGTGCAGTACTCCTGATTTGTGCAGTTCATACGCATAATGAACATACGTAGCCCACGTCTGTGCAGATCACGTGTGCATTTACATCATTCCCGTTTGAGGGCGCTTCCTGCGTGCCTCGTGACATCAATGCTCAAATGTATATATATGTATAATAAAATAAAGTTCCACGTTAACTCCGATCAATATAAAGAGAGGAAATGACAAAATGTCCATTGTTGACTTTCCGGAGTTTAATTATTTAATTTCCAATACATACATATGTATATAGAACTGCAGTTAATAGGCCTACGTCACTATCTAGGCGAAGTACAGCAATCGGTTTGCATGGCGCAGATAATTTTAGCGAAAGAATAGTCCTAGAACGCAGAATTGCATGACATCACTGAGGTATCTAATTACCTATAGGTTGTTGAATTTTACGACAGCCGGTAATAACCATTGATAAAACTTAACAGAAGGTGAAATGGTATACATCCGATCAGAACGTCACCATCCGTTGGCCCGGAGCTAAAAACATACTGACCTTTCAAAATGGTCGTCCTAGCAACTATCTTTTCTAAGGCTTTGTAAACATCGTCTGGATATTTCACGTAATCATGCAAGTCTCGGAAGAAATATAAACCTGCACAGGTACTAAATGGGCGGCGATTTGGGCTGGCGAGGGGGGGGGGGGCGACAGGATGAATACTGTTCAGGCGGAGCGCCGCCACAGGTTGCTGTGCAGCACACAAGAAAAAAAAATTGTCTGTCCAGCCCCCAGCCCCAAAATAATTTTGAAAACTATTTTTTGAAACAAATAACAGATCCCGCGGTTCCCGCAAGGTGCCAGGCTTACGCACCCCTGTCCCCTCCATCCCCTCCTCATGGTGGCGATTTGTGATAGAGACTGGAGGAGAACCTAACTCTCCTTCGTTGATAGTAAAAATTCAGATTAAAATTTAGGGCAGTCGGTAAGTCTCTAATCGTGGCGCAGCCTGGGAGAGGGAGCAGGGCCTTGATAGAAACTCGTAATCACTCATGGTAAATGATTCATTGGGTACACAGCATAATCCGACTCTGCCCATAACTATCCAGACTATTTACCCCTGATCCACAATCGTGGATAGAAAATTCAGACCACGGTAATAGTTTCCGATGGAGTCCTTCTACACAGAAGTGGTGACATTCGGTTGATCAACACTCCTATCATCGCACTCTTGGAAAGAGTGCCTCGGAAAAATCACATGCCCATTGAATGCACATCCAAATCATAATTTAGAGTTTTCATGGATATCTGAACTGGAGGAAGCCTCCATCAATTATAGTCTCTCGTCACACAACCAAGGACTGGGTAATGTTGATGAATCACTCTGTCAAAACATTACAATTGACGAGTCGTGGAATTAGGTTTATTCATACTTCTCTCATCGTCCTGTGTCCGCCTCAGTGTTTGTCATCGGATCAACCTAGAATTCTACCTCTTGTGTCAGCAGTCCTCGTGACCGGCTCCACGCATCAGACGGCAAGCAATCTTCCACAGAACGAACAACCCAACAATTCCGATCTCAAGTTTCTTCTGTATTCACTGAGCTACTACGCACTTCACATATACCTTGTAGATGTGGTAGCAACTGGATTATCACCACAATCCAGTATAATTACCACGCCTTATTAAGTTCTCATTCTCAACATGCAACGAATCCGAACAAGCTGCTGAATCAAATCGGAAGTGACACTGCCCTTCCTATTTGTAAACTCTATATGATTTCATGCTGGTTATTATTGTCATGCACTTCAATGGGTTGATTACCAACTGACCCACCCAGAACAATAGTTTTCTATGCCGCTCTTTCTTCATTTGACAGTCAGTATGTTAGCACACATCGTCGAAGAAGTTCATTTGCGTCACGCTGAGTCGTTTCATCATGTTCGTGTGAATCTCGAGTCTGCTGACTCTGCTCGACACTGCTACCCGAGTTGATCAAGCACCTCTGCTGGTACTCACTGGAGCCTGACATGACGTCGCTGGCCGTACATGTGCACAAACTGTAGAGGCGCTGTCGAAATCCACATGATGGAAGTTATTTTTCCACCTAGCATTGCCCCCATTAATATTGCAAAAAATCCACAGAGGAAAACACATACTTCAGATGTTTCTTAAATCAAAAGTGACATTATTGTTTCCAGCAGCATTTGGAGCCAGGCTGATTCAACCAAACTCATGCCATCGGGAGGAAGACAAGTTTTCCCAAGACAACTGCTGGGTACAACCAAGACGGTCATTTTCGATGAAAAGGGAAGCAGTGCAACTGAAGAGGTATTTGATTTGATTATCCCAATGTTACCCATCTATTCTCGACTCGTTCCCCCTCCCGATACTCCATGTTATGGAGCAATCCAACACGGAAAGTCATTGTAGGCGTTATTTTGGCATATCTGATATATCTGTGAAAACATATGTGTTCCGAGATTTCCAGATCCATCCCGGATAGTATAAATTCGCTCCTGGGAGTGACCAGCTGACTAACAAAGGTCACTGTCTAGTGCAGTGGTTCTTAACCTGTGTTCGACCGAACCCCAGGGGTTCGATGAGCCAGTCTCAGGGGTTCGGCAGAAGTCCTCTGGAACGAATACAATTTTTGTGTAGATTGAAATTTTGTGTTTTTTTACTTGAGGGGTTCGGTGATTGGTCGGTGGGTTTTGTTAGGGTTCGGCTCCTTCGAAAAGGTTAAGAACCACTGGTATAGAGGGAATTCGGCCGTCAAAAACGGCCGCAAAACGAAGCCTACCGATACCGAAAGTGTTGCCATTAATAGCACCACTCTCTCCTCCACAAATCTCGTTTGAAGCTGGGCTTTGATGGACCGATCCCAGATATGGCATGGGCATGCTAGTATACACTATTTATGAGCCTATACACGACCCTCCGATATGGCGTAGATTAGATTCTGTGGGTCAGGGGTCCGGACTACCCCACTTTTCGAAGTTACTCTTATTGACTTTACATTTTCACACACTAAAATGTTGGCCAGTGAGCTCCTGACCCCCGTCACTTATGAAGACGGACCCCCCCCCCCCCTGTGTCACATTGAAAACTGACATCCACTCTAAATGAGTAAGATATGATTATTTTATGCATCGTTATTTCATGGTTGAATGATCTGATATTACAATTGGACGTCTTATTCTATAAGTTCGTAACGGATATAATATAGTGGGTGAAGAGGTGGAGTATGTGGTGAGATGGGGGATGGGGTACTGGTGCGCTAGGGGCTGTATCCTCTCGGAGTGAGATGGTCAAGTTCCTGGAATTCTAACTTATCGTTTTCTTTATAGATTTCAAATCTAAAGAAATTAGCCCCATTTTTTCTGTTCTATAAAGTTGCTAGCTGTGCTCAGCGCATCCCGGCGAGATCAAATCAAGATGTTGGCCATACGGTCGAGTTCCGCTCCCATATCGAGCCAATTTCGAAACTCCCGGCGAGGGGCTGTCACTGGATGACTGTAGCTCAATTATCCCCATTGATTCAGCACACTGACACCTACGTAAACAGCTAAGTAAGACTAGGGTGCATATTGTGTACGGGAATTTGCGTGCGGTGTAATAGGTGAAATGACGCAACGGATATCAACGGGTGTTAGACTTGTGACAAGTCGTTTAACAGTTAAGGGGAGGTTTGGGATTAAGAGTCTCGTTATATATCTTGCAAAAGATTGGGGTCAAGATCATTGGTGGTATGAACTAATGAGACATGACTTCTTACGAACCGCATACATTAAAAATTAGTGACGTCACTATGACGAGTCAGTGAAAAACGCGATGATAATAAAGGGCGCCAAAAATAACGTTGTTGGTGGAACGGAACCAAGAGTTCCGCTTGTTTATATCTGAATGAAAAGTGGAAACATTTGTTTTCGTCCACAGAAATATCTCATATAATGATGTATCAACAACAATGACTCAGAAACGTTTCGATCGAAAAAGTAGGTTTAGTTCTATTCTCCAAGGTATTTTCGGATGGAGCATTCTTGGAAGCCAGGGATGCACATGTTTGAAAATCTAGCAGAATAAATTCGACAACAGAAAACTGTTATCCGATAGGAAAGTGTAGGAAAAACGGTCGTTATTTGGCCCAACTAAAACATATCCACCCAAGTTATCATCAATGGAATTTTAATTGAAGATCACCCCCCCCCCCCCCCCCAACCTGTCCTTAAGCCCCTCTCACACAAAGCCATGACCGTACAACGACCCACCCGACCTGGGCGTGGCTGGCTTGGTCGGGGTAGCCCTCGTACAGTCCTGGTAATGTCGCCAACAATGTTCTGACAAGTCCTCGTGCGGTCGAAATGATCGGCGTCTGGCCCGACCGTTTTGTTCAAAACGGTCAGGCCACAAACCGACAGCACGGACGACATGAAATGGTCGTAGTAAGGTCATAGGTCGATCGTATCTCGGTCGGGGAGGTCGTATCTCGATCGTATGTGATAATGTGAGGCGTGTTTCAGTCTTCGGGATCGGGTAAGGTCCGTGTGGACGGCACTAATACGACCTTGCTATACCTTAATCCGACCATCACACGACCATACCCCGACCATACTCCGACTGTGGGACGACTTTGTCAAGACCAAATGATTCCAGGAAGCCAGTTCGGTGATGGTGTGTGTGGCAATCGGGGTCTAGGTCTGGGCCATTTCCCCGACCCAACCCCGATCTGGAAAAATGTGTCGAGTCGGCATGGTCGGGTACATAGTTGCATGGTCCTATCTCTGTGTGAGAGGCTTTAGTCTGTCGGGAAGCTGTATCACTACAGAGATCAGTTCTGTTGGTGTTATGCATGAGGCGTCATGCACTGATAAACATAAAGATGACATAAACTAGATTTGTTGACTTGTATTGTGGGAGGAGATTCATTTCAGAAACAATAACTGACTTATTTCAGCAGGGAAATGCTACCCTAACATTTCCCTGATTTCATCGAAATTGCAGTTTTTGTATGGGGGGGGGGGGGGTTATCAATGACCTCCGTGAACCCGCGACACCCCATGCCTTCACTATACTCCTGCATCATATCTCCGCCCAACACCCACCAGCACACCTAACTCAGCTCAGAATAACAGTAAATCACGCTAACGGCGACAAAAGCGTCTGAAGATTAAAATGGGCAAATTTAGTTTCATACCAAATAGGGTTCAACTTTTCTGACATTTTTGTTCTCTTCTTGGATTAATTACATTAGCGCGAGTCCTCTCCATGCTTTCTTTGTTGTTATTTCCTTTGTCTAAATCGTCTAAGACGCAAACAGTGATCTCACCGATCACATATTTCTAAAAGCGTGACAAATCTACTTTTAGCGCCATTTTGTAGGTGGTCGTTTGGGCGTGCTCTCAGATATGGGACACAAAGCCGACACCACGGTGTCAGTTATCATCGCTGACAACAGACAACCAAATGAAACCAAACTGTAGACACTAACGGAAAACGTAAGGAATATTATAAAGATGCGCTCGTCTTGACAACTCCATGTATCTCTTATAGTTAACACGTACTTAACCTTACTAATATCCCCGGGCTAAAATTTGTCACATTATTTGAGGAGCAATTTGCCAGAACTCAACGGGAATCAACGGGAGGAGTGTCTCCTGTCAGAGTAGGGATGACATATCGTAACTTACACCATGGGAAACCACCGAATCTAAAATCTCTCGTATTTTTTCTCACTTTTATCACCTTTTTTTCACCTCATCGAAGGGACAGGCTGGACGAGGGAGGCGCATATTTTTGGGTTCTTAACTTCTAGGCTTTCGGCACCCCGGTGCTAAGACAAATTGCACTCGCAGATAAAAGTTAACTGCGGGCTTGGCGGGAAGGACGTGCACAGACGGGCCAATATTGTTGGGTAACTTTACACCGGAGCCACACCGCAGATGAACATGCTAAAATATATCCAATATGATACATTTTCGACTGGGAATTTCTCAATATTTTTTAAGCTTCTCATAAGTTCACCACAACACGTTTAGGCGTCTATCTTTAGAAATCGAATACCATTTGTTTTTTCAGAAGGAATACAGTCTCAGTATAACTGATGTTAAACAGTTGCAGTAAATGGAATATTGTTTCGGGCGTTTTATTTCTGACTTTGTTCATTTTTTCCCAGCGTTAGGGTGCATGTGAACTTTTTACCTTCGTTCAAATAGCTGAGAGTTGCGTTTCGATATTTTTCGTTCAGGCTCAGCTAATGTAGACACGAAAGTTAGTGACGAGATATATTGACTGAGAAAAGAAATGTATTTTCCTGAAATTCACATCATGTTCGAAAACCCTGTTTGGTTTGCCATTTTCACCATTAAAATTGTGGAGGCTATCTGTAAAATAATCGGTCTCATGGGCATTTTTGTAATTCTCTTCATAATTTTTTGTTTAAAGATTTGTTTAGTTTCAGTAGTTTAGTTTATTAAAACTAAAATAACATTAACACGTTCAAAGTTTGTTTAGCCTAATGTAAACCTGCAAACTGAAAGAATTTGAAACAAATTGTAAAGAAATATAATATGTGTAGTTTTTATTTTAGTTTAGTGAAACCAATATAAACAAGGTTAAACAAACTATAAAGACCTATATATTTTGCTCAAATTAGGAAAAAATGTTTTATTGATATACTTTTGGGGTTTGTCTGCAGTTTGAGCATTGTTCTTTGGCAAATATACAATATATAAACCG
>JAODUJ010294812.1:0-10057 GCA_027564615.1 Psolus chitonoides
CTACGACATATTGTAGTCTGGCCCAAACGCTAATGAAAGAGAGATGGGCACTCCGACCGCGGTCGCACACATTACATAGTCATAATTCATAGTGTATTTTACATGTAAGTAAAAGGCCTGGTAGAAACTTGCATCCACATTATGAAGGATAAGTAAAGGTTTCCAGCGAAGTGTGGGAATGATGTAGGAAAATATGCTGCCACTCAACTCCTAATAAATTGACAATCTTCAGATTATCATATCTCTATAACCGTACATGCTATATAGTTGGGATAAAGTGCTCCTGGTATAATGTTGAATGATACATAATATAATGAAAATTTAGGGCGAACTTGCACTTTAAGGAAAAGTCTGTTGAGAACGTTTTTATATATTTAAATGTTGACCCCGGATTATGGAAGTACATGCTCCATTACACCAAGGGAGCCAACCCCAACCCTTTTCTGAACCCTAACTATGATTTTGAAACGAAATTGTAAAATCCTGAAGAATGCCCTCAAGCTTATGGGAATAAAAAATAACGCTGGCCAAATACAGCCCACGAGACCATCTAATCCGGAAGGCCAAAAAAAGTGAGGATTGAAAAATATCGCCTGACTTCATCGATGTCGCTTCAAATCGACTCAAATGTGAATTCATCATTGCCTTGTCCGTACCCAAGCTATCTACAGTCTGGAGAGTGCTATCTCTGGAAATCTGGGGGTGTTATTTTCAATTTTTCTTCACCTGAGCTCCAACCATGGTGGTCTACTGGAAAGGGTATATACGTGACGTCATGGCGATTGACGTTACAGTAGAGAGTTTACTCGCTATGAGCATTTTTTTCTAAATGGATAGCGTGTGCCATAAACACTTGATCTACTATGGTGATCTTACCCGAAAGAACAACTTTGATCGAAAATATGCCCTATCTTCCCCAACGTCAGAGCAAGTTTTCTTTGGTTACATGATAAAGTAGAGAGTTTACTCACTCACAGCAAATTGTGCTAAATGGATAGCGTGTGCCATAAACACTTGATCGACTACGGTGATGTCACCCGAAAGAACAACTTTGATCGAAACTATGCCCATCTCTCGCAACGTCTGAGCAAGTTTTCTTTGGTTACATGATATCCTGACAAAGTAATCTGTTTGTACCGCGTTGTTTAAGCCAATCACAAGACTCATATTTCTTTGATTAACTTTATTTATCCAGATGGAAGGCCTCTTTGTAGATCAATAGAGAAGCACTCATACAAATGAAGTAGGCTACTCGTCCATCAGTCCATATAGAACTGGCTAACAATATATTTAAGTGTGAACAAGAAATTTAACAAACTAAGTGCAATACAGGTTAATAATTTGCTTTCTCAAGTGCCGCGGTTTCTTGTTCCCAAATATTTGTTGACAAATGAAGGAGCTGTTCGCGCGTAGTTCCAACACAGAGATGTGGAGTTAATTTCCCGCGCTTTTGCCGTAATCAACCCAAGCACTCGATAGCTCTCGGAGAGGCCTATTTACTCAACCTTATTTTTGTTTGGCTTCTTCGGTTGTCGCATATTGTATTATCTTGTAGCGTGTAAACTTAATAATCTACAATTACAGTTCATGTTTAATTTGCAGAATATTTGAATAAGGCCCTCGTCTGCTCGTTGAAAAATAAATTTGGCATTTTTCCGTGAGTAAACATTTATATGGGCTAATTTCTTTGACACTTTGCAGTAGCTACAAGACATTTCATAACGAATGCGTCATAATTAATTTACATACCACACAGTGGATAGAGGGAGTGGGTACTTGGTTGTTAGAGGGGGTGAGTACTCAGTACAGAAGGTAGTACGTACCCGTATTACAGTTGCCGTGTAATTATAATGGTGGATGGGTCATCGTATATAACACTAGCGTAGCCAGTAGGGGGCAGGGGAGTGGTTCCCCAACTTTTTGGTAAAAAAAGGGGTTTGTCGGTACATTTGTGGTTTTGTAGGCGAGTGTGTACGTTTGTCGTAACATTTGGCCCGCTCTTCCCCTGACTTCCGTCACCGAAGCCACGCTAGGGGTTTATAACCTACATTATATGTTTAGCAATTCAAATAGAAAGGATCATGCGACTTATTTTATTTCAGAAAAAGCTATGTCGAAGAAAGGACAAAAAATACGGCCAAAAAATCGGACTAGTATTTAGAAACAAATGTTTTACTTCACCTAAACTATGCAAAATGGTTGATAACGGGAATGCTTTAAATTCGCATGTGATGGGATGCAATGATGGTTAATGATGGAATGGCAGAATAGGTTTATTGTGTTGGTATGTTTACATCGAGGGGTGGGGAGGGGGTTGCTCGCGACAATGCAGAACTAATTATTACACCCACCTATTTTTCTAATTTGTTGCTTGATCATTGTCACTGGACAGCATTGTGGAACATGATTTCAGATGGGTAATCAAAGGATGTTGGCAATGGGATGGTATACTATTTTAAGACATTTTTATCTCGTGGCTTTCATTTGTTGGCACCGACTATCTATTAACTTTATATGACTAGAAATTGTCAAAGTTCATTCAAATTTAACATACATTATTTAATGAAAACCAAATATCATGGCGCATTTAAATGCTCTTTTTTCAAATCTGCCAGAATTCCGGAGAACTGGTCAACTCAACTGATGTTATGTATCGCACATTGACCAATGGAGAATTATGCATCCTGGGATGCAAAATCATTTTGTGGACGAGAGAAATTGTGCTTTAAGTATTTGGTAACAATTTTAGCTTCTATCTTCAACCCTAAATTTATATTTCATACTTTCTCTTATTGCTTCGATTCATACGTGTTGCAATTGAGATGCACAGCGATATCGTGAATAATTTATGAGTACGAACGCCGGAGCCTGTCGTTTAAAGGCTCATTCATAAAATAAAGATGTTTTCATAGCTGTTAATAAAGGGGGTTCAGTAGGGTAAAACGATGTGAGCAGCTTTACGCGTGGGATGACTGCAGAATAACTAAAACATAGGAAACGTGAAACGATATGTCTCGGGTTTGCTATATGTGTTAGATGTATTACCTTGGATGAAGCTTTCAACTGTTAGATTTTCCACTCCCTCTAATCTGATGTAATGGTATACTCCTATAGATATTACGAAATACACGTAAGATCGGTATTAGTTTCGTCTGTGGGTTATTCAGCGATTGGTTGTAGTCCTGTCTTGGACACTCGCCTTAAAAAAAAGTCAGTCAGTTAAAGCAACAAAGATACAAAAAATTAGACCATTTTGCATCGAATCACACCGTAAATTTACTCGAAATGTGGAAAAAGTGCAGGGAACACCTTTCTACTTACAGGCCACAGGTCACTGACCAAACATTTGGGTTGCGCATTTGTTCTGTTCCTACGCTATAATAGCTACATTCTCCTAAACCTTACACATTACATCTCTACTAGCTGAATGTTCAACCGATTCGCATAGCTGATACAGTAATTAATGTTACATGGTTTATCACTTTTGCCAGTAATAACAATTTTATTTTTTACCACCGCTAACCCTAGCCATAACCAGTAAGTACTGTTTACTAGTTTAACATGTGTTATGTGTTATTAATCTTCTCCAGTATATAGTTACTGTACCATATATGCGTATCGAGTAAAAAGTTAGGTAACACATACTCCTGATATTACGTAATATACATTCTTACTCCCATTAACTCACCTCTCCTTGGAAGGAGCTCCCTTCGATCAGATGTTCCGAGCCCTCGTCTTCGTTCTGACCGAAGTGTATTCTGAGTTCCTGTAATTGATATGTATAGTGGAGAGGTCCTTTTGATACCTTGAAAGCATCCTGAGTGTCGGTGTATATAGGCTGGAATACTGCAGCTTTGCCATTATTAGTGTAATTACCTCTGATCTGAAAACAAAATTATACGACATGAATAACGTCATAATGACGTAGGGTTGACGATATGCTAGCAGCTGATGTTACTGGAATTTAAACATATATATTATAGTTCATAGATAATATGTGAGAAATATTTCTAAAATGAGATATATCTTGATAGTTTTAGGTATAAAATACTTAGAGATGTGTTTCAAGGTGTACCGCGTCTCGTCACAGTGACGTCATGCATACGATCAAGGTGGTTATGATAGTTTTCAGAGAGGGTGCAAAAATGTCCACTCAATAAATAAATATTACTCGAAGGTGTTGATTTCATCTCTCTACTGTAGGCTACAATCTGTATATTTCAATGTTTTATTCCTAACCGTGGTTTAATTCTGTGATGTTCTTTGTCCGTCTGTAATCTGCTGTTCTTGATAGACGGCCAGCCCATTGCTATATCTTTATCTTTATTGTATAAATTATATCTTCGATTCCCTTATTATCGGCTTTGTATCTGTTCATTTGTGTTTGTCTTTCCATTTTTTCTAAATGAATCTTAGCATGTATCTTTCCACTGGTCCTGTGCTGTTTTCTGCTTCATTTCTGTGGATTTGAAGTGACCGTGTTTCGGCGCAGTGTGCCATAGCTGGTATAATGCATTACTTAACACCTTTTGCTTCAAGCAGATTGACATTTTGCTCCTCGTAATGTCAATGCGTCACCTATCGATTGTTTACCATGAGACATGTACTAAAAAGGTGAAGGGAGTCTAAGTGACAAAAACACAAAATACACAATCAACTTGCTTACAGATGTATCCCAAATACTTACTACAAACAAAAATCACCTCATTTTCCGCACATGGTAACTTTTTAAACAAGAAATTGGGGTTACCTCGACTTCCCCTTTTCTTCTTTCTCATGTATATCTTCGTCTCACATTCTGGACTTCCCTCAAATTGATCATGTCATTGCCGGTAATAGGCTCCAGTACATGAACTGTGAGGACACAACGGGTGAATGCGGTTGACATTGTTGGTGGCAGGATTCAAATGAGGTATGGTAGAGGCAGGATTAAACCTATTATGGACAGGGACAGGCCACAGATTTTAGGCTCACAGGTTCAGTCTACGGGTGTTCGCGTCTGGTGACAAGCATTGTTATAGCTGTCAAATATTAAATGCGTACTGAATAATGTGTCACTTTGAACAGATCTGGAGTAACCCGATATGTATATGATGAAATATTTACTTGTTGACTCACAGATTTTTATATCCGGTACCGCGCCCATGTTTCTGAATAGTGTCTCTCATAATTTGATACTGGAAGTTAGAATTCCTTGTTAGCAGTAATTGTCATGTTATTCTAAGTTGATAACCGCTTTTATTAAAGCCAGAGCATTTTCACGAACGGTACGGAAGCTTAGAATGGTGAATGCCTGGATAGTGACCATTCCCAGGATAAACAATTCGTCAAAATGACCAGAATCTGAAATGTGTCGAGATACAACAATTCTTCTCAATTCTAAATCTTGACGTTTCGACCAAATTGAATGACTCGTCGAAATGACAACAACCTAATTTTTTATTCCTTTCTGACGAAGTCAAAAGTAGAATCTGCAGCCATGCTGGCGTGTGACTGTGTGTGTATGTACATGTGTATGTACGTGTGTGACGCTTTGCTTGAAAAGTCGACCATATCTTGTCAGATCCAGTTCAAACTTAGTGTGCATGTTTTCTCATAATGAGAAAATTGTACTTTTTGACTGTATTGTAAGTCTGAGGTGATCTGAGGTAAAACTGTTCTAAAATCTTGATATTGATGAAATTGTTGCTGTAACACACTAAGTTCACCATACGGTACCTGATCAGAACAAGTTCATACTTGGCATAGGTTTCCTCATCCGCCCATGATGAGTACAATATCCTTATTGTTTCGGGGAAAAGTCAGAGGTCAACAGAGGTCAAACACTGAAAATTTTGTAAACACGCTGAGTCGACCATGCCTGATTAAATCAGGGTCAAGATCAAGATCATAGTTGATGTGTAGGTTTCTCATAAAAAGTACATGTTCCTCATTGAATTTAGTGCTGATCTGATATCATTTGGGATCAGACATTGACATTTTACTAAATTTAGGTATTTTTGTTAATCTTTGCTAATAAACAAACTAAGTCAGCCTTAACTGTTTAAATCGAGTTCATACTTGGTATGTATATTTCCTACAATGATTACATGATCCCTATAGTTTGGGGGAAACTTTGTTACCACGCTAAATCGAACATACCTGGTCAGATCAAGGCCCAACATGGTGTGTTTGTCCCCCATAATGAGCAAAAAGTTTTGCATAGGCCGGCTAGGAATCAAGCTAGCCAGGAATCAAGTTTTCTGGCTTTCTGGTAAATATTTGCTGAAATTCAACAACTTGACAAAACAATCAAATTATGAAAAATTAACAACCTGTCAAAATGACAGAACAACGGTTTTCAACGTTTTGACAAATTAGTGCATCTCGACACGAAATAATATGTTTATGACACTTTAGCGAATTAGATGGTTACGTATTTATCACCATGTCTCTTCTTCGCGTCCGTAGCACGGTCGTCGTTTATGACGTAATTACGGTTTTGTCTCCACTGCACATAATACGATTTATTGTTGTGTTTGTTTCTTCAGATCATTGATACAGTCATTTATTATAACACGTATAGGGTTTCGGCCTACGTTTTAAATAATGGGACGATTTGAATTGTATTACAATACTTAACGACTGTCGCATTGGTATTTAATAATAGTTCTGTTTTGTTATTGTAACGACGCATTATATATGTATTGATCATAATACATTCATAATTATTGTTTTAAATAACAACAACTATTCGGTCTATCGGATAATGTTCAGCTGCAGTAATAAAGATGAAGTAAAACTAGGTTAAGGTGGAAGGATTCTCTTTACGATAACACGAATGTTATATCTATAGGCCTACATACTTGAATTGAGACCAATTTATTTGACGGCTAACGAATTTAGCTATATTTTTCTAGTTCACTCATGCACAAAATATGTTGACACGACATTTTGAATCACTAGAATGCTTTCAATCAGCCGACGCCTGCTTCCGTGGTCGTAAGGATAAATCATGTATTTTATACAACCAGTATCTAAAAAGTAGGCATGAAGAAAGACAGACAGACAGACAGATGAAATCAAATGTACACATGGATTGGTGCCATAACACTTCAAACCAGCTTGGTGCTCCTTTTACAATTACTGTTGTTCAAAATATATAGATATGAGGCAAATACTGTTAAATAAGAATGATACGTAAATGATTCGCTGAATCCCGAAAGAGATACAAAATAACAATTTTAGCTATGAGCAGCTTAATTAAGTTCATTTTTACATTTCTTGCTTATGTTGACTACATTGCTGTAATATTGGTTAGGAGTAATGCAATTGGTTATGTAGTCATTAGCGCCTGTATAAAGATTTGTTTGAAGGGCAAACACAATGTTTGGAGTGGCAAAGTCATGACACAATAGACAGATAGATAAAATGGCTAAAAGTTGCCTAAATAACACATCATTTGAACTTCGACGAGGCGCATATGCCTATAGTATTATTGGTAAGGCTTTAACCCTTTATGGTATAAATAAGCTAACAATTTTACAAACTTTCGAGACGAATATACCAGCAATGCTGCGTAATTTTAACACGACCAGGGCAAACTACTCCATGACACAGACCTAATGTCGAAATGTGAGCTCATATTTCATTCATTCCTATTGAGAATACTAGGAAGTGTATACTATCTTATATAACCGTTATACATATGCGTTTTCTGTAGGCAAGCAGTCTATGATGAACTCGTATTTATGCTTGAAGTGGCCACTAGTGTGTCATGGAAAAATGCTCAGGGCGAAGAACAGATCATAGAACTTTATGGTACCGGGAGGTATACAAATCGATAATATAATGTTTGCATAAAGAACAAATGTTCTGGCAATATTATTATCATTTTTATTACAAGTGAACGTGTGCATTCAAGGTCTATATTTCAATAACTGTAGCAGTAGCGACGCGTAGGGACGAGAAATATTGTAGAGAACTGTGTATATATAGGCTTCGGCATGTAATATATAGGTTCTGGAAGTATCAGTCAATCATAAACTTTGAATAAATATCGACACTTCGAAATTTCATTGTGATACGTTGTATATATTTATTATTACAACACACCGTGACTGCAATAATTTACAACAGAATGATACCCAAAACCTGGTAGCAAAATACCACATTAACACAACACATTTGTATTGTTTGTGTCATACCAGGGTAACGTGGTAAATCTGTGTTGAAAAGAATTACGTTGCGTTGTAATAAATACTTTGGTCATGTTATCATTTTCAAAAGTCGATCTCAACAACGATGATTACGTTGTAATTATTTACCTCGCGAGCTGAAAATACCTGCAAGTCGTAATTATACGTTTAGGACAGGTCTACTCATGCTTCCACAATAGGCTGTGGTATGACATGGTTAAGCACTGAAGCATGAACAGTGTTATGATGTAAGATATAACTCCATCATTTCCAAATAGCCCATGCTAGTGATGGTCCCCAAACCATATGGCTTCCCGATACGTGTATAAGTTTTCGGATTTTGCACACTAGCAATATTTATAGAGGGTTTCAATTTGTTAGCTAAACTATTTGAACATTTCGATTGGGTTTATGTCTAAAAAAGAGGAGGTGGGGCTGTAAGTTGTATCTATATTTTTGTCAAGCTTAATCGTACCACTTGGTGTGCCTCCTCCCTGTACCGCACAGATAAATCGTACGCATAACGAAAATGAATAATTAAAAATCTAGTCTGTTTTGCAATCATTTATTGTATAAAAGAGGCAAACAATATTCACACACTACATTAAGTGTAAACACTGATGAAGTAAAACCTCTAGTGGACCAATCAACGTAATGATAATGATGAAATGGTCATCTGCACAACAGCACGTATTCTCTATTGTTTCTGTTCACCACACTCATTATTTAATTAGTCAGATCCCATGCCATGGCTGCATGGTGTCACACTACCGCTGCCAATTGATTCGTAACATATTTTTGCCATCGTTTCTAGTAGCCTACGATTTGTCCCGTGACATGTTTTCGCGCTCGTTTCCTAAGTACGATTTTCCCCACATCACACGATGACTGGATCAGCCTATGTTAGTCGCATCAAGATGTCCACATATACTGCCAGTATACACTGCTATTCACATACACAATAATGTTCACGTCAATGGTTACATTAATCTATTTAGTATCTATTGGTGCATACACCTCAATATACATACGACTACCTTGTATATGTACGCAGGTTTTATCGATTGAAGCAACCATCAAAGAACTGCGATATTTATTTCTGCGGCTCAGTCTACGTTTTTGCAGCCGTAAGACATCTTTCCCACAATTGCTGTTATATTTTTGGTCTCTAAGAATAAGCGCTCTGCTCGTCAATCTAAGCAAATATTGTCAGTGGGTTTCATGCCGCAGGGTTATTATAAAATATCTAATTTAGACAAGATTCAGATAAGCATCCGTCAGCGGCAGATAGCTACAATCAGATTATCACCTTGCCTTGAAGCAGGAATCGGAGTTTGAATCAGAATTCCGCTAAGAATATTATTGTTACCTTCAAGAAATCAAGGTTCAATTAAATAAACAGCTTCTTCGTCGTTCAACAGTAACACAACATAATTTCAGTTCAATATCAACTATAATTCAAGAGTAATTGGCAAATGAAAGTGTACAATTCTTACTTTTTAGTCGACTAATTTGCGTAACTGTTATCTATTACTACCGTATTAATCACCGCCAATCATATCCTATTTATTACCATACGTTAATGTGGTGGTATATTTTGTACGCGTGGGACGCGTAAAGGGATCAAATAAAGCCTAATTCCTGTTTTAGAGTGGTACATTGCTTTTGTTTCAGCATTTGTTATCATTCGAAAGCATGTTATATGTTATAGCCATAGAGCTTAATAATATACTAGAGTGCGCACTTAACACGTGACCCGTTCCACATAGAAGGCAGGGCACTTAGAGCTATGAGGTCAACTTTTGGCGTATATAGGACGATATTAGCGAATAATTTTCAGTGACCGAGGTAACCATACATGGTTGGAACATATATGATGT
>JAODUJ010294923.1:0-10057 GCA_027564615.1 Psolus chitonoides
CAGCTAATCAGTGTAATCTACTGAGGGGTTTTGTGGAGGGATATGTGATTGTGTATTAGTGTAGTCTTGTAGGGCTATAGTGCTATCAGTTAATCAGTGTAATCTACTAAGGGGTTTTGTGGAGGGATATGTGATTGTGAATTAGTGTAGTCTCAAAGGGCTAGTGCTAGTGTACATGGTTTATTGGTTCAAGTATGGGATTAGTGTTTGATGAGTCTCATGGTAATAGAAAGATAAAACATGTGAAATACTAACCCATGGACCAAAGCTGTACAAGGTAATATTTACGTACAACCCTTCACAGCAACATTGTGCCTGGCACTCGTGCGGAAAATCGGGTGATACGCTCAGCACTCAGATTTTTTTTTCCTTTCTTCTAGGGACAGATATAGCCTTCTGTATTATGCACAATTAAAGTAGCCCATGATATAAAATGCCTTATTATGTCACAAAATAGTCCCCGGGGGGGGGCCTGGGCCTCAACCATGAGGCGCTGCCCATCGCTTGTTACACTAGCCGTCACTAATCTTTAACCCTATAGACCATGTCTGGCTCCCATGTAACCCTAGCTCTTTCCCTGGCCACGACAGGCTCGAAACTGCGAATAGCGTAAGGGTACATCTAGCAGGGAGATGCAGGGGCGTTGAGGCGTGAGGCTACCGGAATTTCGCGAACAATAGGGGCTGTCTTAAGTGCCTCCTCGGCTATTGTTACGCTGATGCCCCCTGCCCAATAACAACCATGGGTTATAGAGGTAATGAAGAAATACTGCTTTCTCTCTAGTGACCATGGAAACAAGACATGCGTTTGCAGAGATTTGCCTGCCTTCGACTATCCATAGCAGGAATAGTATAACCCTATAGACCATGTCTTGTTAGAATGTGACCCTAGCTCTTCCCCTGGCCACAACATGCTCGAAACTGCGAGTAGCAAAAAGATACATCTAGCAGGGAGATGCAGGGGCGGTGAGACCTGACGCTACTGGAATGTTGCCAACAATACAATAGGGGCTGTCTTGAGCGCCTCCTCTGCCATTGGTGCGCTAATGCCCCCTGCCCAATAACAGCCATGGGTTATAGAGTTAATGGGCACTTGAAATTCATAATATAAATATCTCTCTGGATATTCAAATGTAGCATGGTTATATGGAAAATGGTGAATTCGTTTTATAGGGTTTTCACAAATATCTGCCTCTCTACTTACAATTGATCCTAAAATAAATACGACATTCAGAATCTATACTTAGTCTGTTCATCCTTGCTGAATTTCCATAAAACATGCTCGAAACGGATAAAAATTGAGGAAGTTATAACCAAATAAACATAGACATTTTCAGGCAAATTATTTTGGCAATTTTTTTTCAGAAAATTATGCACTTGGTCACTAAATCAAACCTGCCACTGAAACAACAAAATGAGGGAAAAAAATATAATTTTTAAACAATGTTAATAAATTGCAACTTTAGTGTAATCAACAAGATCATAGAAGCTGAAAATATGTTTGTGTTTTTTCCTGGTTAGGCTGCATGCTTGTGTTGCTGAGTAGGAGGTGAGTGCACCAAATAGTTTTAAACTGGTGTGCACACATGTGTGTCTGGTCATACTGACATACATGGTGACAGGAATAAGCTCAACATAACCCTTACAAAAACCTGTGTCAAAAGGTTCCAAAACCACATGTTTTCCCATGTTTTGACACAGGTTTTGGCATGACAATGTGTGTCATTCGAAAATTGCCACAAACTACCACAGGTTTTTTCGGGAAAAGGTCACACCACACGGGTTTGACACAGGTTCCTGTGTCAAACATGTGTCATAGAATGTAACTTGTGAAAAGCTGTGGTCTGTGACACAGGTTATGAAAGTCATCCATGGAGTCTTTATGTCAGGAAAAAGTTTAATCATTGCCTCAAGTTTACCACATGTTTGCCACACGTTTTTCACACATGTCAATTAAGTGACACAGTTTCCCCTGCATTTTCACATGCCATGACCCACGTTTGGAAAACCTGTGTCAAGGTGTGGAAATCCTGTGGAAAAAGTGTGTCAAAAGCATGAAACTTGTGTCAAATTGGTTCGAAATACACAGGTTTGACACGCGTGTTCACGTGTGGAAAACGTATGTTTTCTATTCATTCGCCACGTGTGTTCACGTGTGGTTTCTGACACAGGTTGACACAGGTTTTTTTGTAAGGGTACTAACCTACACATGTACCCCACCGCCTACCAATGTCACCAAGACAAGTTTGAAGCAAATTGGACATACGGTTGCCGAGATATTCCCCAGAACCCCCCCCCCACTTGTTATGGAAGTTTATAAGCAGTGTACTTACCTTTTATAACCAATTGTGCAGTATCCTAGCCTATTGTGCGATCGAGTCTGGCATAAACCTTTAACCCTGAGGTGGTCAGCTCACCCTTCCGACAATGGCAGACGAGCGTGAGGAGTGTGTATTGTAAGGGAAGTGAAAGGATGGAAGTGACCACCAGACCTCACCTCTACACCTGTCGATGACTGCTCATCCTAGTGTAGAATGTTCTGACGTAAGCACCCCTAAGAATTGCAAGAGTTCTACTACAATGACTGAACAATATTCAAATTTTGCACTGAACTGAAGTGTCTACGACTGACCTGGCAAATAGACATCCTACCGTCCAATATACAAATGGCAGTCCCTGTATGCCTGGTGACAGCAGGATAATCAACAGTCTGGCAAAGCTACAAGTCAGTCTAATGCAGAATGATTCAAAATCTTGAAAGAAGTTTGTGTCCCAATGAACTCTGATAGACAGTCGAAAACAGCAAAGATATGGTCGGTAAACGGTTTGACGTAAAACAGCAAAGTTCACATAGGTCGGCAAACAGTTTGACATAAATCAACAATGTTCAAATTGGTTGTATAGCCCAAATACCAAGAAGGGGCGGAAGAGTTCACATGTAGATAGTCTCTGATCCCAAACCAGTTTCGAAGTGGGGATGGCGGGAGGGCGGTTATGAAAGGTAAGTACACTGCTTATAAACTTTTTATAACACAGGGGTTCTGTGAAGTTTGAAGCGCAAGTGTACTAACCTTTACTAACCTATTGTGCAGACCTGACTCAGAGGCTAAGAAGGAGGTGGGTTCGGAACTCGACGACCCGGAGCTCTGAGCACCGCCCCCGCAAAGAAACCTTCAGTCCACAAGGTAGTGGGAGACGAAAGAAGAAGGCATCTTCCACGCAGCTGCTCTCATGTCTCTGAGATTGACGTGGCCAAACCACGCCTTGGTAGTGGCGTGCCCTCGGAGAACGTGAGCCCGGACTACTTCTCCATCTTGATGAGGTTAACGATCCAGCGAGAAAGAGTACTTTTGGAAGCTGGGTTGAAAGGGAGTCCGGGAATGAGGAAAAGTCTCTAGTCCGTTCTCACCTGCTTGGTCCTTACTAGATAACATCTCAGTGCTCTCCCCGGGCAAAATGTTTTGTCCTCGGCAATGGACGAACTGGCAGTAATGGTAGGCAGAAAAATCTTCTCAGGGGTGAAAGAAGTGGACTGATTCTTCGCCAAGAACTGAGGATCTGGAAGAAGTCTGACCCCTCCTGGTTCAAATCTCAAGAACTCCTGCTTCGTCGTGAGTGCGTGAATACAATGCTGTCTCCTGGCAGAAGCTGCAGCAACCAGGAAAAGAATCTTGTGTGTCAACATCTCTAGCAAAGTGTTCTCCAGAGGCTCGTAAGGAGAAGATGCTATGGTCGTCAAAACATTGTATATTGACCACGAAGGAGCCAGCTTCTTGACTGGGGGTCGCCTTTGGAAGGGCCCCTTTTAAACCTGGGCGATGGGAGGGTCATTCCCTAGGAGCCGTCCGCGAATCCCTTATGAACCGCTGCGATCGCCATCTATAGTTCTGAATGTTGCTCTTATGTCTACCTTCCGTGAACAGGAACATGAAGAAAGCCGTTATCTGGCTATTGGATGCCTCCACAGGATCGACATTGTGAGAGGTAGCCCATGAGAAGAACTTCTCCAGTCGGGAATCGTAAATTATAAATGTTGATTTTCTTCTAGAATCGACTGCAATGTCAGCAACCTTTGGTGGAACTCCTTCTGCTTGCAAACAGTTCTTAACAGCTTCCACGCAGATAGATGCAGGTTGGGCATATCTTTGTACCAAATCTTTCCCTTCCTCTGGCCGAGTAGCTTCTTGCTGGATGTTGGAAGGGTAGATCTATCAGCATGCTCAGAATGAGCAGAAACCACGGCTGGTTGGAGCCACCAGGATCATATCCGCCTCCGTTTCCCGGAGTATCACCAGAACTCTGTAAACTAGTCGCCATGGTAGAAACACGTACAGAAACAGCCCCATCCACGGGAAGGAAAATGCGTTGATCTTCCATGCTCGTGGGTGGAAGCGTCTCCAGCAAAACGTCGGAAGTCAGGCATTCTCTGCTGAAGCAAACAGGTCTATCTGCAGTCACCCGAATATCGAGAAGATGAAATCAGCCCATGCCTGGAGGTAGGACCACTCTAAGTTCCGAAAGGTTCCCCTCGATAGGGCGTCCGCCACGGTGTTCTCTTTCCCTGCTAGATGCTAGGCCTGCAGGTTGATCTGGAGGTAAATCCCATACACTGTCGAGTAGAGTCCGGGAAAACTGTCACTCTGTGGCCCCGAAGATGAGCGCCCTGATGTTAGATAACTTCGATCACCGCCTTTGTTGATGATGATGTTGATGTTGATGATGATGTGAAGTGAACAATCCGCAATTGACCAGGATCCTTTTACCAATAGATTCTGTCAAGCCGCCCCTCATCCGAGTAGAGACGCATATGTAACAAGTTTTGTGTCACAGAAAGACAGACACACACACAGACAGAAACACATATACACACAGTCGTGACCGCATCTATATAAAAGTAATATAAAAGTCCAGGGTTCAAATCCCACTCGGTGTCTGCTTGTTTGTCAAAAAGTTGTTCGGCAGTGGTTGATGGATTCGTAAACTCTGGTTTCATCAAGAAGCTGTTCTGCAGTTGTTGGTTTCGTTGTAGTAGTAGAGCAACTAATTCAGGAAAAATTGGGTTTATTGATTAGGTTTGGCACGGCTGCCCTGCAGTGGTGATAGTCAGGTTGCTACCACTTCTCTTAGTATTTAGGAAAGTGGCTAAAGGCTGAGGACATTGAATGACCCATAGTTTACTAAACTGAACTTTACATCCTATCTTGACAACATCATGGCATCTTGTTTATAAATATTGCCTTGGCAACACCCTCCAGCAAGAAGTCATCTTATTCAACTAAATTCCTTCAATGTTGACATGGTGAAATAGCTTATCTCGTCATGAAGGCATTGTATTGAAAGAATACAACTCATATTGTCAAGAAACCTGTTCACAAGTCATAAGAAGTCATCTTGCTGAAACAAATTCTCGCAATGATTCATCTCATCAAGATGAAATTCTGTTTGAGGAAGATGAATTATTAGCAGTTTAATATGGCCAAGTACGGTCTGCATTCTTGGTTCTTAAAAAATTTGTTTGGAGGGCCAACTTATATTTAGAGTGGATCTTGCGGGCCGAAGAGAATCAACCATAGATCCGCGTGATCCCTGCCACGGTTGGGGCTCAGGTGAGAGAAATTGAATATTTATACCCCTGGATTGCCAGAAATGGCACTCTCCATGAGGCAGATAGCAAACATACACCACTTTATTGGAACATAGTCATCAATTTTAGATCGAGAATTATTTTTTCCCAGTCCCATTTTTTCGCGGGCCAGACTGGGCCGCCTATTAAAAACCAAGGGTCTACATCATTCGACAAAAGTGAGATAATTTATTTTGACATGTCAACTCCGAAGATGATGACTGAAAGACCCATGATGACAGTACGTGGCCCAGAAAAAAAAGTTTCTCCTTGTAGAAATCTAAACCTACCATATGGGAACATGTCACTCCTAACAAAAAGGTTGGGTGATCCCCACTTACCATCTAAAATGGCAGTCCAATATTCTCTAAAGTTTTCTTTCACTCACTGGAGTTACTCCATAGTGAAATAAAATCTGCTGTTGTTGAAGTAATTATGAAAGCCACCTTGGTGTTGCATTTCTTTGATCTTTGACCTCAAATAATCCCAAAAATGCTAAGAAGTTTGGTACTTTCTTGGCAATGGGGAAGAATAGATTGCAAAATGCAATGTTTGTCTAATTATAAAGGAATTCAGCAATAAACTGTGGACCTGAAGTGGCTTGTAAAATATAATTGGGTTAATGTGTCCAAATTGGGTCATTTGTAGTCAAATCACTAACCAACTTTCTAATTATACTATGTGCCACAATTTTTCAGAATACTACTGTTTTTTTACTAAATTTGATACTAAATTAGTTCAAGCTGAAATATTTAAAATATATATCACAAGTTGAAAATAAATTGTTCTTTATTGCATTGAATAAATTATTATAACTCTTGCCACCATGAAATATTAAATATAAGCGACTTTTTGTTAACATAACTTCAAGTTTGTTCAATAACAAAATCTTGAATTAATATGTGCTACTAATATTTCAATAAAGTTTGCATTTTATTATCATTGTATATGACTAACATCCCCACCCTTCTGCATACCTTCGGGCTGGCTATCAGTTGAACTAGATAGAGCAGAGCTCACACCTGCACTAATATAATTTTAAACAATCGCCTCTAGGTTACCTAGTAATCTTGAAGTAATTCAACCATTTGTGCCAAAATGATCTTTTTTAGTGATCTCCAGTTTTCAAGACCCCAAAAGCAGTCCAAACCAAAAGCCTGAAATTGTTTCTTTTCATTGTCTAACCAAAACCTGGGTACAGATTACAATGTGGGAGTATTCTTCATACAACTGTACTTACATATTCATGGACTCACCTCAGTACAGAATTCACTGTACTCACATATTTATGGACAAATACTCACCTCAGTACAGCATTCACTGATGCAATGAACTAAGGCTCGATATAAGTATGAAACCGGACTGTACTCACATATTTATGGACAAATATTCACCTCAGTACAGAATTCACTGATGCCATGAACTAATTAAGGCTCGATATAAGTATGAAACTGTAACTGTACTCACATATTTATGGACAAATACTAACCTCAGTACATAATTCACTGATACAATGAACTACAGTAAGGCTCAATATAAGTATGAAACTGTGACCGTACTCACATATTCATGGACAAATACTCACCTCAGTACGGAATTCACTGATGCAATGAACTAAGGCTCGATATAAGTATGAAACTGACTGTACTCACATCAGTACAGAATTCACTGATACAATGAACTTGAGGCTCATCTTAGGTATGAAGCTGTGACTGTACTCACATATTCATTGACAAATACTCACCTCAGTACAGGATTCACTAATGCAATGAACTTGAGGATCATCATAGGTATGAAACTGTGACTACTCTCACATATTCGTGGACAAATACTCACCTCAGTACAGAATTCACTGATGCAATGAACTTGAGGTTCATCATAAATATAAAACTGTGACTGTACTCACATATTCATGGACAAATGCTCACCTCAGTACAGAATTCACTGATGCAATGAACTTGAGGTTCATCATAGGTATGAAACTGACTGTGCTCACATATTCATGGACAAATACTCACCTCAGTACAGGATTCACTGATGCAATGAACTTGAGGCTCGCCATAGGTATGAAACTGACTACACTCACATATTCATGGACAAATACCCACCTCAGTACGGGATTCACTGAAGCAATGAACTTGAGGATCATCACAGGTACATGAAACTGTGACTGTACTCACATATTCGTGGACAAATACTCACCTCAGTACAGAATTCCCTGATGCAATGAACTTGAGGCTCGCCATAGGTATGAAACTGACTACAATCACATATATTCGTGGACAAATACTCACCTCAGTACAGGATTCCCTGATGCAATGAACTTGAGGCTCACCATAGGTATAAAACTGTGACTGTACTCCCATTTTCATGGACAAATACTCACCTCAGTACAGAATTCGCTTACGCCATGAACTTGAGGCTCGACATAGGTATGGAACTCTGACTCAACCTCAAAGGTTTTACCAGAAACTTTCAGAACCGGAAACTCAATTATTTCCTAAGAAAAGAGAAAATAGTACCACGAGATGCAAGTAAATAAACACATGGCCAGTCATTTTTGCATTCTGAGTATTATGCAAATAGATCAGATACTAACTATAGAAAGGTTCAGAGTTCACAATTAGATATTTGAGAATGAGGGTTTGTTCACTGTTGACACATCTCTATCAGTCGAGCATGATACAGTATAGCTCAGCTGGCAGAGTCGGCTGCACATATAGCAGCAGGTCGCAGGTTTGAGTCCTGCTAGTGCTCAGCTTTCCTCGCCACTCTGTCTCTTTGTCCAGTACTTGGAACTAGAATAATAATTGGCATAAAACCCTGTAAGTTCGACATTTCTTCAACCATTAGATACTGACTGAGATGCTCCAACAGCTAGCAAACAGGCCCGATGACTATAATTCATGCAATCATCTACCAAGATTTTTTTTTTCACTTTTCCAAATATGATATCATCATGTACAACATCGAGGAATATGTCTACATTCACTAATTGATAGTTCCTTGCGGTTCATTCCAATGTAGAAAACATGTTAGGGCAAATAAGGAAAAAACTTGTTTTCTCATCTGCTTCTTTCAAGAAATATTGAGAACAGGGTTGATATAGTTTTTTTTGCTATTTTCAATCAACACCAGACCCTTTTTATTGTTGGCCATCAACTCATTAGGTCATGGGTAGTACATAGCTAACAGCTTAATTCCTTTTCAAAACAGAAAGCTGAAGGGCTAAAGTGAGTCCTTACTTGTCAATTGGCCAGCTGTATAAAGTATTAACAAATACAGTATATATATATATTCATTCTAATAGAAGTGCACTGCACTAAGACAAACATAAAACCAGGCACATTTATAAGTGTCACTGATTCGCAACACAGGTACATGTATGATATTATACAGGCTACTAATTAGCAAATTGATAGGAGACAGGGTGGTGTTTTAGTACCATGTTTTTCTAACTCTTCCCGAAAATGCATCCATTAAACCGGCCACAGATTAAAGAACAAACCAAATTCTAAATAATCTCTTGAACATGAAATCATGTTCAAGCTATTTCATTAGTAGCTTTCAGTGTTATTTCAATTTTTAAAGTGTGCTACATATGTTTAATAAATCAGAGCTGACAAGAATGCACCTTGTGTGCTACTATTAGGGCATGAGCTTCTATTAGAATGAATACAGTACTAAATGTCACAAAAGATATGATCTCATTTTGTATTATAACTGCCCGGCTGTGTCTCCCAAAATCAATTGGGATCATATACTCATTATGGGGAACATACATACCAAGTATGAACTTGAATCGACTAGGAATGGTTGACTTAGCGTCTTTACGAGCAGAAAGTACCAAAAATAACTAATTCACAAATTTTCCGATTACGACCAACAATTAACTCAGACCCCCACCAAAATCAATAGGGTCCATCCATGGCTGTACTAGTTATGAGAAACCTAACCACCATATTCAAACTTGATCTGATCTGGTATGGTTGACTTAGTGTGTTTACAATGGTTTAATTCTCTGACCTCTCTCAAGAACAATTGGGATCATATACTCATTATGGGGAACATACATATCAAGTATGAACTTGATCCGACTAGGCATGGTCGACTAATTAGCATGTTTACAAGCAAAAATTACCAAAAATAACCAAATTTCACAAAATCTCCATTTCTGACCAACAACTAGAACGGGTAAACCGCTGATTGCTCGCATGCATTTTGCATCATTAGTACATGCAATGTACAGTGTAGAAATTTACATAAATCTCACGTGTAGAAATGGGACTGAATGTTAAAGACGGTTTTTGTGATTACTTGCCTCATTGTAGTGCAGTTTCAGTCTGGTATGGCCAATGATTACCTACACCGATGGAATCGGAGTAGGTTATGTTTTTGGTTGAGTGTGTCTGTCTGTCTGTGTGTGTGTGTGTGT
>JAODUJ010295034.1:0-10057 GCA_027564615.1 Psolus chitonoides
CAGGGAGGCCATCGAGATAAAGTCCCAACAACCATCTCAACAGGGACGCCAGCTACGATTTGGCGGCCATCTATGATGACCTTTCAACACCTAGCCACTCAACAGGCGGTCAGGTTATCGGAGGTTTACCCACAACGCTGAGTGAAGAGGTCGCGATGACTGGCCTCGCAAGCTACGTTTTTGCATTCATCTGTTCATACAGGCTCTGAAAGGTAACTTTTCTGTATTTGATCATTTTATAAACATAACAGAGTCAAATATCAGTCTACATGCTGTTATAAACCAAATCGCAATCCTTCAACCACCACGCTTACAAAGACAAATCTGGAGTTATCAGACTACCACGCTTACAAAGACAAATCTGGAGTTATCAGACTACTCAACCACAATCAATATCGAAATCATAGATCCACTGTCAAATAAGATATAGCATCAAGATAATATGGTACACCGGTTCAATGGCGGTCCACTAAAACAACAAACGTAACCAATATACATCACAATCGTCACAAAACAAATCGTAAAGATGAAATAATATGTATACTCCTAATTAAGAACACTAACACCAATATACATAGGACCTACAACATAACAACACAATATGTTTATACTCCTCATAGTTGCGCTCTGCATTTCGTTAAATGACGGTTATACGCTGTTCGACTCCGAATTAACATTTATTGATCCACAGGTAAATTGTGAGGTAATTATGCTCGAGCAGCGCCAAATTCACACCATTCATACGTACACCAACTGAGTTGCAAAGTAACTGACGAATATTCAAATATTACATAACATATGAATGTTTAAATTCCAAATTGTTTTGAAAAGCATGGAGTGGAAGTTGAATAGTTCAATTTCTATTAGTTATAAATTCAAATGATGTATTTACAAGGGTTATTATTCTAAACTACATACAATCGCAAGCGGAGTTTCCGAAACACATATGTAAAGCAAGATTGATCAATTTTTGTGTCCATATCAAAGACAAATAATCTTGAACAACAAATTGAAAACGAAGATATGCAATCACAAATATAGTGCATCTTATATCATCAAAATAAATAGAATTCAATTCCGTTCTTGGTTTAGCAGCTCATAACATTAAAAAACTTGAGGACTATTCGCCCACCTTACAATTGCACGTGGAGCATTTGTGGCAAAAACATGATCCAAAATATACACACACCACATACACACACAATGGAATATGAATGTTTATCTCACAGGAACAGCGATATGAAAATTCAAATATATATCAATTCAGTTATAAATTCAAATATTGTGTCTACAACGATCATTATTCTAAACTTAAGTACACTCGCAAACAAATTCAACACATTGAATACTTCAAATCATACAAATATAGTGCACATGATAACATCAAACTAAATGGAATTCAATTCCATTTTCGATTTAACATCTCAATTTATTTACAAAATTGAAATAACATGAGGACCATTTGCCCACCTTACAATTGCACGCAGATCGTTTTTGCAGAAACATGATCCCAAACCCTGGCACACACCACATGTACATACACACAAGACTGGATTATGGCATAGGCAATTTACAAAAATAACATGTAACAGATTGAGACCTAATCCATTGACGAAGAACTCGTTCCATACCAAAATGGTGTTAATTAAAGAGACCGATAGTTAAAAAGCCAACGTTTTCGGCGCGACACGCGCGTATTGTAGGCCGGTATTGTGGGTGAATCTGTTTTATTGTTGATCCGCCAGTATGCACGTAGGGAAACGGGACCCCCTAAAATACATAGCTTACGGCCCCGCACAGTCTTTGTCCGGCCACGCACACTCTAAAATGGACACAAAACGTCGGCCGCTACCGCTAAGACGTCCTTCTCACTCGTCGGTGACCTCCAATTTCTCCCTCGTACATGTAGAAATAAACAAATAATTCAGCTTGTTTCTCAATCGCCATGATTGAATCCTGTTACCTACAGCTCCCTTAATCCACGTTAATACTAGAACAGTCCACTATCAGACCCTTATAAAGCAAAACTTTCAAGCAACCTCTAGCTGTCATTTTCTCGCCACTTTCGTTAGATGGAACATTAGTATTTGGAATAATCCCTTTTGCTGACGGCTCTCCTAGCCGTTTTATTTCTGCTCCATAAATGTTCAATGCTTCTTTTTCTGGCCATGTCAAATGTATGTACTGTGAGCTGCATTTAGACAATATTGCTAAGTTCCGATCTCTCTCGTCCGTCCGTCTAGGCCCCCAGTGATTCATGCCGAAAGGATCGATACTGATGATGACGTACTTTGCACTCGTTAATACGTGATAATCAGAAACGATCTCCACAGCACGTCTGGGTTCTAAAGATTTCATTGCGGCAATTATTAAACTGATCATTTCAGAAATAAAGCCTCCTTTTAGAAGGTGGTGAACATAGATTGCAACTTTATCACTCTCAATTCCTTCAATATTCTTCCAAATTTCCGTTAGAGCCTTGCTTAGTCTTTTCCGGGTACATTCACAGAATATACCAGTGATCGATTTACATGTACATTCATATAGTGTATAGTGTAATGGTTTCGGACCAGCAATAACATGACCGATTTCCGTGTCATTTTTGTTGCCAAGATACCCCTGTATTGCAGAATACAGATTGAAAACATTCTTTGACATTTTCATAACATGTTTCAAGTATACAAACTTAAAACTGTTATGAATATGATGTTCGTTTTGATAACGCTCTTGTAGATATTGTACCTCCCTGTATGACGTTGTTGCTACCGATATCCACAAATAACACCCAGGTGGAACAACATCGGTGAATGCGTGTAACTGGGGAGTTTCCTTGATAACTGAGAGTGGTAATTCGTGAAGGAATATATGAGCTCTACCTTCATTCTCAGTAAGGATTCTTTTCACCACATCGATAAAGAGTTCAGTCTTCGACCTTTGAGTAACGTCAGCTTTTTCAGTATTTTCCAATACAAACGTCAACACCCCACGAGATCGGTTTTCAATCCGAAGTTCCCGAAGAACCAGTTCACAGTTGGTCACACTCGAATTGGGGAGGCAGTATAAAGGAGGCATGTAGGAACAAAGAACGTTTACTGACTTGAAATTTGCATAATGTTTGACTAGCCGCGTCGCCTTTGAAAAGAGTATCGACGATTTACCGGTACCGACATCACCATATAACATAAGAAAATGCGAGGCGTCACCCACGGCCGCAAGTTGTTTAGGGGATAAAAAGGAATGGGATAATTGTCTACCAGTATCATTAATAGCTTCAATAATCGTCCGGGATGTAACATGTGAGTCTTTTCCAACATAACGGATACACAAGTAGTGATATTCATAAGTAGACAAATACGAAGTAGATGATATAGATAACCTCTCATTTAACCACTGCGAGAGGTCATTATCAAAAATTTCTTTGGATATCAAAAACCTGCTGTGATGTGAGCATATATTTTGCCCAAGAACTTTGCGACTGATGTTTGGAAAAGCCGCAAACTGGTAAATTGGAATTTTTGAAACGATATCAATCAGGTCTCGGTTAGATTCAAGAAATACCATTTTGTCTCTGTCAAGTTTTCTGTGGACATTCATAAGTTGCTGCCTTACAACCTTTGTAGAGTTTCCTTTTGAACTCGAAACTTGTATCAATATTACCCCAACTTCTCTGCCTAGGATCATGATATCACAGTCGCCGTCACTGGTAGTTGTAGTGACGTCCATATACTTGAGATAATTCTTATATTTGTACTTTGTCAAGATAAACATATCTAACAGAAGTGAATCGGCCCACGTGTGTAGCGCATCTGCCAATCTATCGACACTTCTGTTGGAGTCCCTTCTTTGGAGGACAGCTTCTATCTGATTCTTAGTCAGGAAAGAATAATCACTCAATTGGCCATCACTGAGAGGGAATGTAAGAGTAAACTTCTTTTTAACATTATACTGCATCTGTCTGCTTTTCATTTTCTGATGAACCTGTGGAACAGATGGGACTCTGCAAACACCATGACCGGGGAACAAGTCTTTGAAGGACGTCATCAGATCAGCTTTCCTTTCATCATTAATGGTAAGCTTTTCATGGAGTTTAGTGGTGATCGTAGGTAACCAAAACGCGCCTGCCACAACACAGATGGTTGATGAGTGCTTTCTACATGTAATGTCATTAACTTTTTCGAGAGCTGTAAATAAAGCGTCTGAAAAGTTTGCTGAATGTTCTAGTAATTTCGGTTGCTTTGTCGGTTCACCACATATTTGTACCGTGTTGCACATTCCATATTTGGCAGTATGTAGTTTCGAACACGCATACTGCAGATGCTGCAAAAGAACAATAAAACCAATAAAGTGAATTCAACACACCTAAAATGGTACCAGGAGAAAGCAACACATTATTTTCAAAGATAAATTATTCAGAGTGTGTCTAGTCCGCTCTCCCAGAGCCGCATTGACATATGATGGGCCCATGGGCACATTGACAGGATGTGGCCCATATTATGCAAAAGTTGGGCGTCTGAGAGGCATGCCGACCGGAGTTTTGTAAGTTGAAATATATACCATTTCAAGAGGCAATCTCACAAATGACTTCAAATTCAAACAACGCAGACAATTGCCTCCTTTGCCCAATGTTAGAAGTCACCCGACACAAGGATGTCTCGCATGAAGAATCGGTGCCTTGTACTCCCTAAAAAGACAATCCCACCCCACATCAACAAACAAAATGGAAGTAGTAATAATACCAAGATCATTCAATAATAGGAAAAACAGGGGGAAATGATGAGTACTTATCAAGAAATGATTTTTTTGTGGACTCTTCCCAAAAGCTTATGCTGCAAGGTTTTTTGTTAGTGAGTTACACAGAACTACTATACCGAACGATAACGGAAACTGTTTTCTTTTATGTTTGTACAGGGAAATACTAGAGTAGCATTTCTCTGGTTTGTACGACAACAAGAAATGTGCAGGTGATCAGATTGTCTAGTAAAGTAATCATGGACATCTGTGGCATGACCCGGTCTGGATTCGAATTCCAACCTTCATGTGAAAACTCTAACCACTTGATTGGAGTGTAGCCAACGGTTAGGTGTATTATTCATTTCATAGCTAACTACGGCATGAACGGACAATTTATGTTCATGAATAATGGAGAAAATATAAAGACGTCTTCCTACCTTTAAAGCCTCATTTCTATGAACGTCTTGGTTGTGGGTTTCAGAACTGGGTTTCAACGGTTCGCTCCCGGTTGCTCTGGATACTAGTTCTGATCTGCATCTACCGGAATTTCCCAGATGGTTTTGTTGTTTATTTTTGTACTCCATGGCTTTTTTTCCATCTCCTTTTTTGCAATTTGTATATCAACACAAGAGGAGTCTGGTAATTCAGTTGTGAAATCTCTTACCTTCAGGGTAACATGCAAAGTTGCATGAGCTGAAAAACAACAACAAAAACAGTGGTAGTTACTATATAAAAACCTGTGCAATCGTATGTTTATTTACAGCATGAATACTACACATTCAATATAAGAATCTAAGCAAATTGAAGTAGTGTAAAACCTATAGTCTAAGAAAGTACTACCATGAATTGGATCAACTTTGGTAGACATGTTAGGAGGTATCTGATATAGACGTTCGTATCAAATTTTGGCGAGAGTTCGGTCAAAGGTCACCAAGTTCAGGAGTGGAAATTTTGTTTACTTTTTTGTTACCATGTTATCTCCCATTTTTCGGGGATTATCACTAAATTTGGTAGAAGTTATAAGAATATCAAAAGGGTAAACTTAGAGCGGTATGGGAGCAGTCATGTCAGTTACGGAGTTACGGAGGGGGAAGTGAGAATAGTTTGTCCATGATACTTTGAAAACTACAAAAATAAATTTAAACTAAATTTGATGATAGTATTAGTTATTCTACTGATCAACCTATAACAAATATCAGTGGCAAGGTCAAAGGTTACTATACTGTGTGGGGGAAGCTAAGATGCACGAACTGGGCTGTATAGGCCTATCTCAAGAATATCCGAATGAATCTTCACTAAATTTATTAGAAGTGTTTATCGGATAAGGCTGAAGTTCGAGTAGTATGGTAGGGATCAGGTCAAAGGTCATAGAGATAATAACTACCTAATGAATTTGAACTAAATTTGATGATTGTATTAGTTACTTACTAGGGATCAACTTATAAAGGTTTAGCACCGTAGTGGCAGAGTCAAGATGTATTATACTGGGAGGGGTAATTGAGGGGAGTGTTTAGGTGCATGAGAATATCTGAATGGATCTTCACTAAATTTGGTAGCAGTGTTACCTATTGGAAGATAAGGATGAATTTCAGTAGCATGGGAGGGTCAGGTCAAATGTCATAGAGGGAGGGAGAAATGAGAATAGGTTTTTACAAGATATTTCAACGAATAGTTAAATAATTTGAAATAAAGTTGGTGATCGTATGTCAAGTGTGAGATGAGTGATGTTAATGATTAACTAGTAAACTGGCGATGGTCGGTGTAGGTAGGCACTCTACAAGTTCTTAAAAGAGCTATAGAAGCGTTACCTGATATTTCCAGCTTTTGTCGCACCATTTTAATAGCCTCTTCGTCATAGGATGCAATCAGTTCTATTTCATTTTCAATTCCGTACAATTGACGATCTTCGGGTGTCATCAAAATTGTTGAGCACTGTTTGGCGAACTCCCCTTTATTCACATCTTCAATGAGTTGTTCCAGTGATTCAATGGACATAACTCGCAGGCCTAAAATGATTGAACCTTTTGTTATAGTTTCCACCTCTATACCATATTTGGTTTCATGAAATCGTTCCAATTGGATGATTTTGTTAATACCACTTTTGTACTTTCTTTCATTTTTATCTGCTATTGCTTCACCAACTTCGTCAAATAGTTCTCCTCTGCGATCCCAGGACGGAAGGGCATCATCTGATCTAGCCGAAGTAATTTGATCGTCATCTGGAGTTGATTCATGAACTGTAGATATTGATATAAAGAAAGTCAGGTCTTATTATCGTTGGCATTCGCCCCACAAGTTCAAATTATGTGTTATTTAGGCACATTTGAGCCATTTCATCTGTGGCGTCATGACGTTGCCCCTCCAAACATTGTGTTTGCCACCCCCAAACAGGATCCTCTACAGCCGCTACTGGTAAGGTCAACAATATATAGGGTGGTATCAGAAAACATGTTGGAATTTGGTTCCTTGCTTTAAGCGAAAGAACATAAGCAGTCGACTTGATGTGTGTGTGTGTGTATGTGTGTATGTGTGTGTGTGACGCTCTGGCGCGATAACTGGGACTGGTGGATAATTACCATCCTTGTACAGATATATCACAGACTTGTATTGTGAGCACGAAACCTCGAGTACGAGTACAGTGCCTCGAGTACGAGTACGAGTATGAGTACGAGTACCACACCCATGAGTACGATACGAGTACAAACAAACACACAAATAAACAAACACACATGATTTTACCAAGAGCCCAATGGGCACTATGATTCCTTGCTGGACGGAATCAGACTGTGAGGAGCATACAAAGAAAATATGATAGCAATCCACACACACCCTACCTTCATGGTATTATCATTGTATCAAAGTATATGACCTCTATTTCAACTGTTAGTCCCCGCACAAGCGCAATGCAGTGTAGAGTTGATCTGCAGCATTGCCCTAATGTAAATTACAATATTTGAAGAAAGTATTGAAAATACTTCCGGTTGACCTTTGAGCTTGACCTTGAAATATGTTGTGGGGAATTTACAGATGTACCACCCTGCCAAATTTGAAGGTCAGCGGAGGTCATGTACATTTGACCTGTCTTCTGAACTTTGACCACTGTTCCAGAAAGTGACCACCCCCTACCATTCGAGTTTCAGGACAATCGGTCCAGTGGTCACAAAGATATTGATATACCAATATCGACCCCAGCCCCTTCCCCATGCACACCCAACTTTCATGGTATTATAACTGTACTGAAGCATAGGACCTCTATTTCAATTTTATAAGTCCCTGCACATGCGCAATGCAGTTTAGAGTTGAGGCAATGGGAACCCTCCGATGCTCCAGTGTCTTTAGACATACTCGTCTTCTTCTCCTTACTACCCCCTACTATGTCCCTTACTCCTACTCCTAGTACCCCCCCCTGTGCAAGACCGGCCCCCACAAGCAACAACAAGGGCCCACTGCTCATCCCAAAAATCCAGTCAAAACTGACACAGGACAAGGGAATGTTGGTCCCAATTTCTATTGGGGCGAACACAGAGCAGGACCCGCAAAGGTTGCTGACTAAGACTAGTAAGAGGGGGACCAGAGGAAGGGGTGGGAGGGGGGAGACATGCCCAACTAAACTTAAACACCAATGATCGAATGCTACGTTGGGGCTGAACCTATCAAGGCTAGGCTAGTAGTAGCAGTACACAGTATCAGTGTTAGGCTACTACTAACGTCAACTATCAAGGCTAGGCTAAGTTAGTAGTAGCATGCAGTACACAGTATCAGTGATAGGCTACTACTAACGTCAATGCAGTTCAGATTTGATCGAAAGCATTGATCTAATGTGTAGGAGGGTGCTCTCAGTTCCCATGGCAACAAGGACACATTGACTCATAATCTGTACTGACAGATATTAATATTCCACAGTGGGCTCAGCAAAATCCCATTGAGACAACCACCTTGCTTAGCAACCCTATTTACCCATTTTCTACAGCAAGTGAAGCTTCTGGACAAATACCCTGGATTGAGCTGTCCATCCAGGCACTAGCTATTGGCAGAAGTAAGGAATGTTGTGTAGGAGTTTATATGACCAAGTTAGGGCACTTCCAAAATATCATTTTGTTAAAATTTAAGAAAATTATTAAAAATACTTCGGGTTGACCTAGGACCTTTGGATATGTTACTGACATTGAACAGATCTTTCACTCTACCAATTTTGAAGGGCGTCGGAGGTCATCTAGATTTACCTGACCTTCGACCTTCTGGTCACTTCGACCAAAAGTGACCAGCACTTACCATAATGAATTTCAAGACAATCAATCCAGTGGTCACTGAGATATTAATATACCAATATTTACCCCAGTCCCCACCCCCAAATGACCTTCAACATTTTCTACTATGTATGATAAAGTACCACGTATGAGCTCAAATGAAGTTTTTCCTATCAAGTTATGGTGTTTACAAGTTTTCCATTATTTGGCCTCTCTTGACCCTAGACGACCTTCGATATCCATCCAAAACAATAGGGTATAACTTCGCACTATTATATACCAAGTATGACAATTATCGGTTGATCTGTCATTCAGTTATCGCGTACCTAAGGTGGCATCACAGACACACATACATACACACACACGACAACCTGACCGCATAGGTTCCTCTTGCTCTGCAAGGAACCAAAAAATAAAATACGACTAAAAACAACTTAATCTTAGTTGTCTCATAGGAAAATTAGCAAGAAGGTCTTCCTTCTTCCTTTTCTAGTTTAATAAAGTTGAAAAACACTTTGAAAATAGGTTGAATATTGTGAAATAAATATTGAGCGAATTTTAGCGCGATGCTGTAGGTAGCGATGGTGGATTCAGGATGGGTTGGGAGCCCTCTACTGGGTCAGTAGAAGGGCGCTAGTTAGGAATAATGGGAATAGTGACCGGTAGCAAAAGTCTACTAACTGAGCATGCGCGATGGTAGATTCAGTGCATTTAGTAAGGAGGGAGACAGGTAAGTCAATCTCAGAAATTGCCAAACCAGAACTGCTTCTGACGAGCAAGTATTTAAGGCACCAGTGGGATTTGAATCTGGACCTCTAGTGCAGGGGTTTTTAACCTAGGGGACGCATCTCCAGGTGGGACATCACATGGTTTTGCACGGGACGTGTGCTCTTCCCAAGTCCTGCATAGAAAACCAGATATCCAGAATGATCAGTGATTCCTTGATTGCAAAATGGCTGAAAGCCTAGTACCAAAATCACACTGCGGGAGTGTGGCAGAGCGGTTCAGTGAACGCCTTGCATGCAAGAGGTCCCGGGTTCGATTCCAGCCGGGTGCTTTTTCAGAGGTGGCTGTAGTTG